>JBBPMM010000008.1:10613-123910 GCA_038090335.1 Solioccasus polychromus
CCTGTTGTTGTTGTTGTTGTTGCTGTTGCTGTTGCGCCAGCTAATGCAAAGATCATGAACTAGAGCTCAAAAAACGGGAGTTTGGACATGCCTGGAACAAGTTCTGAGGCTGGCCTGCTGCTTGTGCGGGTGCAGCCGCTGCCACTGCAGGTTGAGCAGCAGCGGGAGGTTGAGCTGGCGCGGATTCTAAATATGCAGGAATGCCCTGTCGTCACACACGAGGTATAATTCAGCTCCGTCTCGCGCATATAGTCACTCACGTTGAACAAGTATTCGACAGCACGTTCGGGATTGTTGTAACTTGCCCTGAGGGCGCGCACGACTTGATCTCGTTCAAAACCCATCTCCATCATGTTCTGTATCGTGCCTTGGAGCGCATCTCCAGTGACGAAATCACCCGTGGCGGGGCTGGTGGCAGCGGGTGCAACCTGAGGTGCCGGCACAGCCTGCGGGACAGGTGCTGGGGGTGCTGGAGTGGGTTCGGGTGCAACGGGTACGACGAGTTGCGGGGTCGGGGGAGCAGCAGGAGCGGACGAAGAGGAAGAGGAGGGCGGGGCGAAATTTGGCTTTGGCTAGGAAAAGGTGAGATGGATCGGGAACGAAAGATGGGCATCGATACCTTGGCTACCATCAAGACCAAAAAGTCCTTTTCCTTGATCTCGCACGAGGCGATCGTCTTGGAGTCGAGGAGTACTCTGCCTGATCACGAAATGGCTCAGCGAGCTCGAGAGTCGAGTTGGATGCGCGTTACCGGCATAGATGAGCTTCTGAGAGTCGACTGCATGGCCATGGGCTTGGAATATCTTTTCCTTGAGTGTTCCTACGGTGTCTTCGCCGTCTGCGTCGATCTGGGGGCGTTCTGAACGTCGGGCGTGGGTGTTTCTGGTCTGTGCGCACCTGAAAGACCTTTTGCTGTAGCGTTTTTATCGTTATCTTCATTATGGACGAGGAGCAAGCTGGGCCGCGTGACAGATGGGCGATCCCTGTCACTCGGTGTCCGGGGTACTGATTGGCTTGTCGACAGCGATGGAGCCCGTTCAAGGCGACGAGTACCTGCGCAGAATCGCGTCCTTTATCCGACTCAACGAAAAGGGCCTCGCTGAGTCCGGCCTGCAGCCGCGCCGCCGTTCCCGCTCAAAGCCGGCCCTGTTCAGCTGGTTCGCACCCACCGACACCCACCAGCCCCGCCCAGTCACGTTTGCCATCGACACCCACCGTCTCTTCTATGTGCTCATGCGCATCGAGTCCCTCGGTCTCGACGTCGGCTCCCTCGACGTCACCGTGCACAACCCGTCCAAGCCAATGCATTACACACACATCGACATTGGTACCGACAAGTCCGAAACCCTCTCCTTGGCCTCTTTCCGCTCTTCCTTGTCCGCCGTATCTGGTCTCTCTTTGCCTACCGGCTTGTGGGGCCGTTCCGAGCAGCAGAGCGTTGATGTCGAACTCAGGTACATCTACAGCAGCTTCACCAAGATCCCCGCTCTCCGTCTCGGGGCCCCGGGGCCCAAGGTCATTGCCGAACTCAGAGACGATCCTCCGAGCCAAAGCGCTCTCCCCCTTGATGTCTTCAAGAATCTCCGGTCTCTCGAGACCGTCGACATTGATCCCCGCACATTGCTCGGCTGGGATAGGCTCGCAGAATCCCTTCGCAGCCTGACCATCAAGCGGAGTGGCCTCGAGGACGTTTCCGACATATTCATCGGCGCTGTACTCGATGACCAGGCACGCAGGGATGGTTCCCTCCAGGATCAGCGGTCGAGGCGCATCCCTCGCAGACAAGCCTCTTGGTCAAACACGCCATTACCTTCCTCCGTCCCCGAGGACGAGGTGGCCTCTTTCTCAGACCAGCCGGAACTATCTCCTTATAAATGGGGATTCCTCAAACATCTCTCCCTTTCAGACAATGCCCTCACGTTCTTGCCGACCGACGCTCTACCTTATCTCGTTTCTATAACTCACCTTGATCTATCGTCGAATCTTCTCGTCTCTGTGCCACACGGCCTCTCCGTTCTTCATAATCTCGTTTCGCTCAATCTCTCTGACAATATGATCGACTCTGTTCTAGGAATCTATGTCCATCTTGGTCAGGTGCTATATTTGAACCTCTCAGGTAACCGTCTCGAGTCTATCTGTGGTCTCGAACGCCTCATGGCGCTTGAGCGGGTAGATCTCCGGTATAACCACCTTGATGAGAGTGCCGAAGTCGGTCGCCTCGCGACGCTCCCCAACATCGCAGAGGTGTGGATCGATGGCAACCCCTTGACGGAGATAGAGGACAATTATCGACTCGCATGCTTCGACTTGTTTCACAAAGAAGGAAAGACCATCTCTTTGGACGGAACTACTCCGACGTTCTACGAGAGAAGGGGTCTTGCGCCAGTTGCGGTTGAGCAGACGAGCTCTGCAAGAGACGCCCCAATACCCGCATCACCTCCTATCGTTCCGATTGCCAAGTCCAAGGGAAACCATGGCGTGGTAGCGAAAGCCGAGACGGCCTCGTCTCCGCCAACCGGTTCTCGAACTGCGACGCTTGCTGTGTCATGCAGACCGAGAAAACGGAAAACAAAGCGTATCGTTGACCTGAACGGAGATGAGCACCCAGTGGCATTGCATCAGCGATTGTCGTCTGCATCACCGCAAAGGTCGAGCCCGCTTTCTGACGAGGCGCAGCCAGTGTTCGAACCACCTGACGAGGGGCAGATGAGGGAGGCGGAGCTATACCGGGCACGGATTGAGGCGTTGCGGACGGACATGGGCGAGGGATGGTTGAAGGTGTTTAGCCAGAGTCAGTAGGGGGTGGCTGGGGTCCTAAGCGAGCTTGATAGTGTGCATGCGACTTTGTTGAATTCTCACACCAACCCGTTTCCAGCCATTCTCCTCGTCACTCTTTTACTCCACTTTTTACTTTACTACCAATGGGTGCTAACTTGTCGAAAACCCTCAGTGAGCAAACGACAACGACGAAATAGCCCAAATGCTAATCACAAAAAGGTCGCTTGTTTGGAAACAAGGAGATGAGGTTGCTGATGCTTGGCCTCGATGCTGCCGGCAAGACAAGTGTGTCCAGTTTCGTGCCCATCTTGCGTTCGTTTACCTGCTGCCACTCAGCCATTCTTTACAAACTCAAATTGAACCAATCCGTCACAACGATACCAACCGGTCTGTCCCATTCAGTCCCTCCATTCACCCTGCTCACTCTAGTGCAGTCGGTTTCAATGTCGAGACGGTCACCTACAAGAATGTCAAGTTCAACGTTTGGGATGTCGGAGGTCAAGACAAGATCCGTCCTCTGTGGAGACACTATTACACTGGAACACAGGGTCTCGTCTTTGTCGTCGACAGCCAAGACCGAGAAAGAATCGACGAAGCTAAACAAGAACTCCACCGCATACTCAGCGACAGAGAGATGAAGGAATGCCTATTGCTCGTCTTTGCCAATAAGCAGGATCTTCCCGGCGGTCAGTCGCTCGCCTGCACGTGATATCCTCGTTCCTCATCCCTTTTCAGCCATGTCACCTGCTGAGGTCACTGAGAAGTTGGGTCTCCACCGCATGCGCGACCGCTCGTGGTATGTTCACCCCAGGTGCGCCTTTCTTCCCTTTTTCTTTTCGTCTGTGGACCTCACCGGGTCGGGCGACAGTTGCGCAACGACGGGTGAGGGCCTTTTCGAGGGACTCCAGTGGTTGAATCAAAACGTCAAGAAGCGCCAACCATGAACGTGTACGTTCAATGCCTTTTCCTCGTGTTGCTCGTCATATCAGTTACCTCGTAAAAGATCCCAATTCCCTGTCTCTCGTCGATACCCCCACGTTATGCTACTTCTCTCACGGCCTGCGACGACCCAATTCTTGCACGCACGACAGACTACCTGATTCTCGTCATGTCCTTCTACCACCAGTTTTACCCGTTGTCTTGCGCAGTTCACCACATGCGGCGAGGACTTCTATGTTTGATTGTTTCGCTAAATTTCTGGGCACTCTACTTTCCGCAGCCGTGGTTTTCTCTCATACATATCTTTTCTCCTATGTTGGCTATTCTTCAGTCATTTAATGGGAAGACCCTCCCTTGTGAATTTGTGGCCCGACGTTAAATATCGTGGACATGATCAATAATCATTTAGACTCACCTACCAAGTCACGGACCGTGTAATCTAGGAACAGTGTTGCAAGGATGTCGTGCTCGGCCGACCCTATCTTTACTTTTCTCATTCCACGATGCTGTCCCTACTCCGTACGAGCAGACTTGTCCGCACACATCACCGTCAAAGGGGGATCGCGACTGTGGGCTTTACCGACGCAGTGGGAAACACGCCACTGGTGATGTTCACGGTTGACCCCGTCGCGAACGCTCCCTGACAAGCTATTAGATCTATCTTAAATCACTGTCTGAAAAGACTGGGTGCCACATATACGGCAAGGCAGAGTTTCAGAATCCTGGGGGGAGCATCAAGGATCGTGCTGCCGTCGGGGTGGTGCGAGATGCTGAAGAAAAAGGCCGGTCAGTCGCGCCAACGTTTCCAGCGATCAGAGGGCTGATCCGGGCGTCCTATCGTGCTTAGTATACGACCCGGTGGGACGGTCGTCGAAGGTACCGCTGGGAACACCGGCATTGGTCTGGCCCACGTGTGTCGTTCCAGGGGCTACAGATGTGTGATATTCATGCCCGACACTCAGGTGAGCAGTTCAACCCGGGCGTATCCATGGGCGCGTCGACCGTCGTCCACAGAGCCAAGAAAAAATCGACCTCTTGCGCATGCTTGGCGCAGAGGTCCACCCCGTTCCTGCGGTCCCGTTTGAGAACCCCAAAAACTACAATCATCAAGCGCGTGCGTACGCCGCTCAACTGGACAACGCCATATGGACGGACCAGTTCGACAACACTGCGAATGCCCACGCGCACTATCTCACCACCGGTCCGGAAATCTGGGCACAGATGCAGGGTCAACTTGATGGGTTCGTGTGTGCGACAGGTACCAGTGGGACGCTGGCTGGAGCGGGAAAGTATTTGAAAGAGAAGAGTGCTGGGAAGACACAGGTGTGGCTTGCGGACCCTCCGGGGAGTGTTTTGCATACGTACTTGTCGAGCGGTGGGAAGCTCATCGAACGCACGGGCAGTTCCATCACCGAAGGTCTGTCTGTTCATATGATACCCGGGTGTTGACATTCATGATTTCGCAGGGATTGGCCAGGGCCGTGTGACGGACAACTTGGCGACCTTTGTGAATGACATTGACGGATCGTTCATGATTGCGGACGAACGATCGATTGTGATGTTGTATCAGCTCCTGGATACCGAGGGTTTATACCTTGGGGCAAGTTCAGCGTTGAACGTCGTTGCTGCTGTAGAGTTGGCGCAAAAGCTTGGCAAGGGTGAGTCCCACTACATCCTTCCCATCGGACGACTGAGGCAGACATGATCGTTAGGTTCGAGCGTTGTCACCGTCCTGGCTGACGGTGCATACCGTTATCAGAGCCGTCTCTTCTCCAAGCAATGGTTGCGGACCAAACAGTTGTACGACGTCATACCAGAACACCTGAAGAAATATGCTGTCTTAGACTAGAGCATTGTATCATTACGCTGCTACGCTGAACTCGTCTCGAATCATTGTTTTTGACCTCTAAATTATGTAAAGTCGCCAACGTCACCCGCTTTACTATGAGACGTAACGACCAAATCTGGACGTCCAGATTTACCATCGCCACGAGCCTACGCGTTCTGGGCGACGCGGAGGCACCTCCGACTTTAACACAGCTTAAATGAGTGACATGTGCATGGGATTGTTCGTCCGGATCCAAATGGCTGAAGGCTAGGAGAGTAATTTTCCGAGCGTCACCGCTCCACCAGCCTTCTTTACATCTACTACCGGTGGTGTGCCGCAACGGTATTCCAGTATAAATCGGCCATGCTAAGTGGAGAATTCACAGTCGGCACTGTGGACGGATACTAGCGTTTTTACTGGACAACTAGAACGGACAACACCCTTGGGCCGGAGATATGCCGCATTATTTGGTATGTTGTCGCGTGTACTGTCATACTTTTTCTATATATCCTATGGATTCCATCTGTCTCACCGTTTGAAGTCGCTCGCTGTATGGCGACACGGGCCCAGGTGAGCGGCGGTCAGCTGTATAAATAGTCTACCTTCTATTAAATTTTAGCTACAATTGGACATGCAATAAATGACGGCGTTTTGGCTTGACATTAGCCGTCTGAACGCAAACTGTGGAGCTCGAGGTTTGGAATAAACTTGGATTCAATCCGATCACGGGGCTGACAATTGGAATGCCAGGCTCTCGCATATAAAAGGCTCCCCCCCTCCCCAGCGTCGTCCTCAGTTCCTTCTCGTATCCTCTCCTGCATTTATTCTCACCTATACGCTCAGTAACTTCACGTCTTGTCATGGCTACTCTCTGCCATGACGCCATGTCATTCACCATTCCCATCTTCGCATACGCCATGTTCTATCTCGATAGTGATAGTCTGGACGAGGTCCTGGTGGTTGGTGCTTACCCACTGGACGCCGAGTCTACGACGACTCGCACTCAGTTCCATCTCACCTTCACATTGGTTACGGGCTCGTTCGCTTTGATCTTTGTTGTTGCCTTCATGGCCACGCTCAAGGACAGCTCTCTTGTGCGTGTTGTCAAGAAGCCGGGGTCCTTGGACGGCAAGATGGGCAATCAAATGGTCTTCTCAGCTACGTCGAACAAGGAGATGGACTGCCCGAGGTCGAGAAGAACTCCGAACCAACCTATAAGCTCAACCGCGACACCGAGTTTGCGGACGCAATCAAGATTCTGCAGGATATCGGGCTCCAGAACAGCGCCGACGCCACCTGAAAGATCACTCGCCATCGAACCCAGAAGAGCGGTGTGAAGGCTGATCACGATGCAGTGAAGACGATCACCGTGCTTGTGAACGTCTCATCTGCAGCCGAGGCAACGAAGGCAGCACAAATACTTGGGCTCCTCCCAGCGTGTCCCAGCGGAAGGCGGCCACTGACATGGTATGTTTTATATGCGATCCTTCCCTTATGACTTGACAAATGCGCCGACTAGCTGCATTAGGGCTATGCCCTCGCAGATGAAATGAGACGTACCACGAAATAGTCAAGTCTCGTTGACCTGCCACAGCAAGAACCTACGTACGTGCCATAAAATGTATGTCCGTGCGTCTTTTGCAAACAAGAAACCATTAACTTGAATAAACAGTCTCGGTTTGAGAAGACGTCGGAAGGCAGGATATTAGAACCACTTTCATCCTAACGTCTTCCAGCCCAGGACAAGATATGATCCCAGAGACCCACCGGGTGCAATATCATCGGGTCTGACTTTTCGAATCTCAGTTTGAACAATGACACTGTACCTGGCACTTCTTCGCCTTCAAGTCTATGTCAATATTCAGTCTCAGAGATCTAGGTAGTCTATTACTGGTTACCTGGTGCGATCGAAGTACCCTACAGAAACGGTACGAGGTTGCTTCTGTTGCTTTCATGCTCGGTCTCATGCCCTATGGATCATACGAAGGCCAATACGGAGCGTCGGAAGTGATACTTGGAATTACTCTTTCTGCTAATTTTCCTATCCAGATTCTGAAAGATGTCTTCACGTAAGTATTTTGTAGCAGTTATAATGCGAGCCGGCAGCCTCCGCTTACCATAATGCAGGTCTTGCTTGTCCAATCTTCCGGGATACTCTCCTCAATTTTCATCTGTTGTGCCAGAGATGGCCACACGAACAGATTATCCGACTTCGAGACTGGTCTACCTGACTGGGTGATGTATCTAATGTCTCCAGAGGCTTGCGTGAGGTTGCGCTGGCATGTTCCACCTTTTGGTCATATATTCTGTCGCATTAACAACATGGACCAACGAGCTTCCGTATCGATCCAGAAGCACTTCATCGAAGATATGTATCCTGGTTGGCTACCACAGTGAAAGTGCATTGTGGTACATGTTTGTTGCGCAACTGGCGCCCCATTTAATATTTATGGTATTAGAGACGGTTGGACTTGTGGACTCTGATCCATTCCAGACGGCAACTATTTCTCTGGCGTTTACGATTAGTAAGTAATATAGTTCATTGCGAGTTTAAGAGTTCCTAACGTGCCTTTGAGGTGTAAACTCTGGGGCCTGCTTTACGTTTTTAGCCTCGCACGTCCCGCGCTAGAAGATCTGGAAATATTCATGGATCACTCAACACTCCTGCAGTTGCCATTACCATTTCACGGAGACAGTCCCGCACTCGCCATGATGGAACTATTAGATTTTACTCTGCGATGGCACTCGCTTATGCTGAACATATTGAAATCACTGGTTCTGCAGCATATCGGTAATGAGCTCTTTACAGAGTCTCCATCGCCCAACCCCTTGGAAAGTCACCCAAGTTTTCCACGATGATGCCTATCTATCCTTCCCAGTGTGCCGGCTTATGTCTTGCTCAGTTTATTCTACGGATAACAACCACGTTCAATAATAGAGCTGCGGAACAACGGTGGAAGTGCCACTTTCCGCCAAAGGAGACAAGCGCTCGAGGAGATCGACATGTGCGTACTTTAAGTGGAAACTCACCTTGCCAATACGACAAGTACCAGAAACAGGGGATGCGGTATTTTTGTCTGCATTGTCATCACTTGCGACGCTTGATGAGGCGTTAGAAGGTACCAAGGGAAGGTACCCTTTTTGATGCTTATCTCACTGAGGCCCGTCGGTGTCGGCTTCGACGATAGGTTCCAGGTGGTGACTCCCGCACTCGAAAGTACGTCGAATCTTGTCTCTCTTTTGTGTTTTTATTGGCTGACAATGGTGTCTTAGGGGGATTGTGGTTACATGCCCGAACGCATAGGCTACTTCTTCACCTTTCTCTGCTCACAAATATTACCTTACTGGTACTTGTGGGTGTTAGCTTTTTGCCATTGACGCCTGTGCCCGAAAGTATGACCCTTCTCTCTCTTGGGTTTTTATTTGCTGAGGGGTCATGCGTAGGTTTATTCTGTCTCTCCCTACCTGTGCTTATATATTCCAGCGACAGGAAGGCGGTCTCGGTGTCCGAGTTGTCATCGCTTGTAGCGCAGGATGCGGCAATGAAAGAGTACCAAGGGACTTCTATTGTTTATCTCACCAGGACCGTCTCGTTGTTTGATGATTGCTTCTTGGTCATCCCACCCACACTCGTCGACCCTTCTTTCTTGCATGTTTTTATTTACTGTTGCGATGGTGCGGCTACGGGGCTGAACCAGCTAAGCGTCATCCGTAGGTTGATTTTCTGTCCACGCCCTACTCGTGCTCACAAATGTTAGTGACTGGGAATGTTGTCTCAATACTTGCATCGTCGTTGCTAGCAACGCTCGATGTTGCGTTAGAAAGGTATCCTTCATCTCGCCGGGACCCCCTCGAGGTCGGCAGAGATCTCAGAATTTGGCAATGACGCCCTTGCACCAGAGTAGGTTGACATCATTCCCGAGGTGTCACATGCACTAAGATGTTGTCTCAGGGACGGAAATGCGGTAGATGGGCCAAGGTAAATGCAACGACCTGACCCTCGCTAACATGTGGGTAACAGTTTTTATGTGTGGCATTTATAGCACGACTCGCGGTTTGTAACCATGTGTTTCTATTTTATAGGTTTTAAATGGACTGCTAGCGATTGGTTATCTTGATGAGACTACTTTAACAGCGATGAGTTGTATAATTATGAGATCGTAATCCGATCTGTTGCAACAAGGGGTCAGTAACATATATCTTCTGTTGCCAAATCCTATTAGACCGGATTTGTTTATATAAACCCGAACTTCCTCCGAGGACTTGGGCTCGACGGTACGTAAAACCAAGTCCGCTAACTCGATCCAAGGATAATAGTATGCGCATTCCGGGTCGGTGTGAGGGACAGTCTGAAAGAGCTACGCTAAGCTCCATCCAGATGGGTAGAACATATCTGAGGCCGTCACGGTAATATTTCATTTCGCACTTGTCATTCCCGGCCCACATGACGTCTTTGCTTAGGGTCGTCAGTCCAACCCGATAGGGGGGTGAACGAAATCTGTTGAAGAAACGGCCAATGCCGAAGTATGTGGTCTGCGGTATAGATATCAGGATAATGACATCAATGGAATAAGATATACACGGTTGCCGGACCGGCGCTTCGGAAACATATGTAGTACGTTTGTCAGCGTCCCCCTGAGCTGACTGATGTATATAATCCTGACGAATACTCTCGAGATCAGCCCACGACGATGACCCCCACTACCAACGCTCGCCTGCTCTTTAACGAGGTCCCGACCGGTGGGGTCGACAAGCCCAGTTTCGAGCCTATACGTCTGCTGAAATCTCTCCGATAGATTACCCCATCCCCGGCCGTACAACGGTCTACGATGCAAACCAGTCTATCGACATCGAGAACGTTCCATTGGGTGGGGGAATTCTGCTGAAAACTTTGGTCTTGTCGATCGACCCATACATGAGAGGTCGTATGAGAGAGTCGACCGTTCAGTCGTATAACGTGAGTTTAATCACGCAAAGGCGTACTTTGCTTTCTAACGGGTCGCGGACGTGCGGCTAGGCCGCCTTTCAGCTCGGACAACCGTACGCATCGCTCCAGTCTCCAGGTATATAAAAAGTGTGACCTTTTGCTAGGCTTGAGAATTTCGGTGTGGGCGTGGTCGTTCGTTCCGAGAACCCCGCCTTCAGTACTGGCGACCATGTATATGGGATTTTCCGTGAGTGATTATGTTCATATTACTCTACCGTACTCACCGACGGGCTCTGCTCTGACGCAGCGTTCGAAGAGTACTCGGTACAATCTCAAGTCGCGAGGTTCAGTAAGATAGAGAACAAATATAATCTCCCATGGAGCGTGTTTGTGGGAGCGGCCGGTATGCCAGGTATGAATCGTCCATTCTGTCTTGGAAGAACACGTCGTGCAACGCATTGACCGTATATCGACAGGTCAAACAGCGTACTGTGCCTGGAAGGAGTACGCCGATGCAAAGAAGGTAACCATCGCTATTATCACTTGTGTTCGTCGTTTATGACGATGTGAAGGGGGAAGTAGCCTTTATCAGCACCGGAGCTGGCGCAGTCGGATCGTGTGTACTTCGATTTCTTCATCGGCTGGTGCTCATCAAAAATACCCAGTCTCGTCATTCAGCTCGCGAAGCGCGATGGCCTCAAAGTGATCGCCTCGGCTGGCTCCGATGAGAAAGTTGCGTTTATGAAGGAACTGGGTGCGGATGTGGCCTTCAACTACAAGAAGACGAAGACGTCCGAGGTGCTCGGGAAAGAAGGTCCGATCAATGTGTATGTCGACACATTTGAAAAGGAGCGATCGTGATTGACGTTTGTAGGTACTGGGATAACGTCGGGGGCGAAACTCTCGAAGCAGCGTTGGAAGCCGCAGCCCAACATGCACGCTTCATCGTGAGTCTGACTAGCAACAACTTTTTTAACATGATCCGATTCTCTTTCAGGAATGTGGAATGATTTCCGCGTATAACACGAAACCTTACCCAGTGACGGTGAGATTCGGTTCTGCAACCGGGATCGCGACTCAAAATCGCTGTTTTTTAATGATTACCAGAATTTGATGAACATTGTAAGACAAGAGATCAAGTTGTATGGTTTCATCGTGGGATCCATCGCCCCAAAATACAAGGATGCTTTCTTTGCTGAAGTGCCCGCCCTCATTGCGTCCGGCGGGCTCAGGCTCAAAGAGGACATCACGAGGGGTCTTGAAAGCGCAGGGGATGCGATTTTGGCAGTCCAAAAAGGCACCAACACGGGCAAGAGCGTCGTTATCGTAGCAGATCAGTAAACAGTAAATGTTATCGCATGATGTAAACGCTGCCATCTTTCAGCACCGAGTCCCCAAGGGTCCGAATTCTCCCCGTCGCCAACAGTATACTTTTTATATCCTTGTCCAGATTCAACGTTGGTATTGGCATGTTTTTGCCCAGGTCAATCCTTGCAAAGTCGACAGCAAAATTTGCCAAACGAGGCTGAGGGAGAGGGATCAGTGTCGTGATGTCCGCGGCCTCGCTAGTTCTGGGCTGCGCGTGATCCGAGGTCCCGCTTGACGTCACTTGTGGTGCGATTTTCACCCGCTTTGCCACAAGCATCTCAGGCTGAACTTGCCGGCGTTTCCTATCCACTTTCGTTGCATCAAGTTGCTCGACAGCACGCGCCTTCCCCTTGTTTTTCGAAATGAAACTGGGTTCTTTCCATGCCTGCGGGTCGTGCGCCGAGGCCCGAACAGGACTCGCCTTTTCTTCACTAACGGGGAAGCTCGGAACATGCGAAGATGCTGTCCGTTCATCTTCTAGTGGGTCCGAAAAAAGTGAGTGCATAGAACCCTGTGACCGCGTTGGCTCATGTGTCTCGACAGATAGGCGGCCAGCAAGCCTATCAGCGATGGTGCATGCTGATTGCGCCTCTTTGGCTTCTTCCACTTTCTCGGAATCACCTTCAAGGACTTCGATCTTTGGAGCACTCGGCACGGGCAGCCGACTCGTTCCCGACTCCGATTTGGCATGGGTGATTTGATCGGAACGCTCGTCGCCCGCGGAGGTAGTTACCTCTTCATCGATTTTGCCATGCGTGGGAACAGCTGCGAGAACGCGTCCATCGACTGGAGCCGCTTCTCTGGGCGTGGATGCATCTAGTGGTTTAAACTCCCTTGCCAACGATGATGGGAGAGCCATTGGGTGGTGCTGCTGTGGCTGTGAAGGATATTGTGACTGAGAATATGATTGTGACGATCCCGCGCCAGACGTATCAGAGTTGGGTACTAGAATCTGAACTGGGCCTTGGGTGGTGGGATCTGGTTGAGGAGCGGGAAGTCCTGGGTGAGGGACCTTTCTTTGAATATTCTTCCGAAAGCCTGTAGGCAACGGCAATGAGGACGATAGAAAGGGTAGAGAGGAACTGGGGGGAGGCGGGGATGAAAGAGGGAGCTGCGAGGAGAGACGTGGAGAGTCGATTGGCTCTGGAGAACTACGACGCGGCGGAGAGGAGCGGCGTATCGGTGAGCGTTTAACGCGTTGTGCGGGTGTAGGCGGTTGAATTTCGGATACATCCACACTCTCCGCATCGGATGGAATGTGCGAGGTAATGGGCAATGCATCCGATTCGTCTTCTTGTATTCCATTCCCCAGAGCGGATATGTTAGCCTCGGCTGATGGGACCGGGCTGCCTCTGTTGGATAGTGACCAATCTGTGGGAGTCCCTTTTTGCTGTAAGGGGGTTGGAGAAGGTGTGCGATATGGCGATGTGGGACATGGTAGAGGCCCGCCATGAGTATTGCTCGGGGGCTCCGGGGATGTTATGACGGGAGGATGACTGACCCCTGTCGCAGCACAATCAGGATTGATTGCGACCTGTGGTGAACGATTATCGAGAGTATCCTCGGGTGTAGGCTCGACCGCTGGTTTGGCGGCCAATTTCCATGGCTCAAGTTCGATCGTCTAGTGATCACCTTAACATTTCACGTGTTTTCAAGAAAAATGTCAACGCACCCTCCAACGTTTAGCGTAGGCGCGTTTAAAGTCCTGAGGTCGCTCGGGTTTGTTCACAGGACCCTCGTCAGCTCTTTTGGATTGGATTTGAGGGGCAGGTACCACCGAGGGACAGGATGGTGGCTGCGGTACTCTAGTCTTTTGCGCCTGTTCTTGTTTGCGAAGCTTCAAGACATTGCTACGCGAAGCATTAAACCAGAAGTGTGATTGTATGCGCGGACTTACCCACCCCCACCGTCCTGGCGCAAACCTTTGACCCATTCATTCATGCATTCGTCTGATTCAATTTCACGGGGATTCCCAAAGAGATGCGCGCCGATGCCCACAGAGGAGACATGATCGATTTCCAATGATATATGGGACACGGGCGTATTTCCCGTCGTATTTTGACCAAGGGGACGTGGAGAAAACATGGGCCGATAACATGAGACAGAGACGAGGGAGAAGCGAGAGTCGATGATGGTACGACCATGGGCAGTACTGTAACAAATGAGCATAGAAAGGGGAGGGGGGGAGAAACAACAAGACTGACTGCTTAAACTTGTCTACAGCATCCTTTGAGATGCGCACGGACACTCTGTACTGCTTGTCGGACAACCAAGCCCAGACATAGCTGTCTTGTTGATAAGTAAGAAACTATGGGCGTGGTCAGCGTTGGCGAGGAGGACGGAAAGAAACGTACGTCTGTGAGCTGAGCTTTTTTCTTGGACTTTGATGGTGGGACATTGCAGAGCTGAGCGCCGTAAGATTCAGCGACGTCGACGAGGTAGTCGCGGATCCACGGACTGGACATGGACTCGGACATGGCGGCGGTGTCACACGACACGACATGTCACGCGTCATCTCATGTAACACGTGACCGAGACGCGATCTGGTTCGACATGTCACGACGAGAGAGGCGAGTGATTTCCCCTCCTCCCCCTGACGATGTTTTATTCACCGCCACCGCAGCTCCAGACCGCCCCCAGAGCGATATCAGCCGGGCCAACTGTTGCCCACCATTATGACTGGCGAAACGCTCGACCTCGACGACCACTCGAGCACGCGCCCGCTCTCTCAGTATAGCCAGTTCTCTGCTCGTTCCCTTCCCCAACCCCCGCTTCACGTCGTCGGTAATCCGTTCAGCCCATACCCGCCGTATGCCTCGTCTGCCCAATACAGCGGCTCTCTCGATCACTTTCAGCACGACACGGAGGCATTTGCTTCGGGCGTACACCCTCGTCAGACATACCATCCCCCTCGGTCGCGCTCCCCGACCCCCTTAGGTGACGACGAGGACTATATGCTCGACGAGAACAACGTTGCACACTATACTAGCTATTCCCATGCCACCAGTCACGCGTCCGAAAAATTCGACGACGGCGACGAATATAATGATCAGTACGACATATCTCAGTATGCGGACGTGCCAGGCTACGAGGACGAAATGGAAAGGACTCCCTCTTTATCTACTTCTATTGAATCCGAGACTCCAGTCGAGACCATGCATTTTGGACCTGCTCCCATCGGACGCGTTCGGCGCAGACTCAAGAAGAAACGCGTTCAACTCACCAACGGTAACCTGGTCGTCGATCTCAGCGTCCCTCCCAAGCTTGTCCTTCCTTACCGCGGAGAACCAGAAATGACTAAAACTAGGTATACTGCGGTCACCTGTGACCCCGACGATTTCGAAAAAGAAAAGTTCTTCCTTCGTCAGAACGAGAGTGGACGTACAACAGAGTTGTTTATTGTTATTACCATGTACAACGTACGTCCCCGTTCTCTGGTCGTCGAGCATCCTGATAGGCAACCGTGTACAGGAAGACGAGGTTTTGTTTTGCAGGACCATGTATGGCGTAATGCGCAACATTGCACATCTTTGCTCCCGCAAAAACTCGCAGACTTGGGGGCCCGATGCTTGGAAAAAGGTCTGCCCGACCCACATATACTCTTTTGCGCTGACGAGACTTGTAGGTCGTCGTCTGCATCGTTGCAGATGGGCGAAAAAAGGTTCACCCCCGTGTCCTTGACTGCCTCACTCTGCTTGGTGTTTATCAACCCGGGGACCACATGAAAAACACTGTCAATAATAAGCAAGTGACCGCCCACCTGTTCGAATACACGACTTCCTTTGCCTTGGATCCCGACATCCGGTTCAAGTATCCAGACAAAGGGATCGTACCCACACAAATAATTTTCTGCATGAAAGAAAAGAACCAGAAAAAGATCAACAGTCACCGGTGGTTCTTCAATGCATTTTCACCAATGTTGCAGGTCGGTGGATAACCGGACGCATGCAGAACCATGTTAACCCTGGCACCGTAGCCCAATGTATGCGTACTGTTGGACGTTGGCACTCGCCCGGGAAACAACAGCATCTATCGTCTCTGGAAAACGTTTGACGTCAATTCGAATGTCGGTGGTGCTTGCGGAGAGATTGCGGCGTACAAAGGAAAGAACTGGAAGCACCTCCTGAATCCTCTGGGTAACATGGCTCGATCGTATGATTTGCCCACTTTCACTGACGATCCCTGCAAAGTTGCGGCGCAAAACTTTGAATACAAACTGAGCAATATCCTGGACAAACCCACTGAGAGCATGTTTGGGTACATTAGTGTTTTGGTGAATATACTCGTTCTATGTGTAAAACGATGATTCACGTACACATAGCCTGGTGCGTTCTCCGCCTATAGGTGAGCATGTCGGGATACGGGTGCTGTCTGTGACCAAGATGGATACGAACAGGTATATTGCCTTGCAAAACGGCAAGGATGGACATGGTCCTCTTGACTCCTACTTCAAAGGCGAAGTGCTCCACGGCAGTGATACAGATATTTTCACTTCGAACATGTGTGGGTAACTCGAACCAGTCGTGTAGTGTTAAACTGACAAAGTCATAGATCTCGCCGAGGACGTGAGTGACCTGCGATTTTACGGGGTTCTGGACTTATGCTTTTCCAGCGTATTCTTTGTTTTGAGCTCATAGCCAAATCCAACTCTGACTGGTACAGTCTCTCGTCTCACCGACTTGAAAATAATTTATCCGGTTGTTCTTTAGGGTGCTCAAATATGTCAAAGGGGCCATTGGCGAGACAGATGTTCCCGAGTCGCTGCCAGAGTTTATATCTCAACGTCGGCGATGGTTGAACGGCTCTTTCTTCGCTGCAGTCTATGCAATAGCGCATGTTGGTCAAATCATGCGGAGTGGGCATAGTCCATGGAGAAAATTATCATTGCTCATGGAAACGGTATACAACTGCATCAATATGGCGTTTTCGTGGTTCGGAATCGTGAGTTTAGTGACGTTTGCATGACTCTTGCTGAGCTGGACTCTAGGGAAATTTTTATCTATTTTTTGTGTGTAGCCGATTCGCGATGGCTAACGAGGTGTCGGACTGACGAAGCCGAGTATACAGGTTATACTGAGTTCATCCCTAGAGGATAAATCGTTCGGGTTGACAAACATCCAGTACTTCAACGCAATCGTTCAAGTACGACGCATTCACTCTTCCGACGAGCTCCGTTCTAACTTCCTTCAAGTATTTCCTAGCTTCAATCATCATCGCCTGTTTCCTCATGTCGATGGGGAATAAGCCGAAAGCGTGCGTTATTTTCTTCTTTCAACTGCGTCATGTATACCAAGTTTGGGTTTCAGTGCCCATCTGAAATACAAGCTTGCGTCGACCTTTCTAGCCGTCTTGATGATTTATTTAATTATCGCATCCGTGCTATGTGGGATAGCGGCTGCTTCTCAAGCCGGAGGAAGCGTTGTACTATTAAGCATCGCTGTCACATACGGAGGTTGGTTCGTGGCGCACGATAGTTGTGACGGTTCGCTGACGGTGGCAAAGTCTATGTCCTGAGCAGCCTGCTTGCATTCGACCCATGGCATCTCGTGACGAGTTTCGTTCAATACTTGCTGTTGACCCCGACCTATGTCTGCATCTTGAGCGTGTAAGTTAAGACTTGGCATCCCATCGCGCACATACACACCTGATGGCGCGCACGTCAGATATGCTTTCTCGAATCTAAACGACGTTTGTATTTCGGTGTCATGCCCGCACGCGACCCACTCACGTTTTCGTTCATAGATTTCATGGGGAACGAAACAAGATGCAGTGCCCGACGCAGATCTCGGCGCAGCGGTGCAGGATTCACATTCTCAAGTGGACATCAAGATGCTCGCAGAAGCAGCCGACGTGAACGGGATCTACGAGGAGGCCCTCGAGTCTTTACGGGCGGCCAAATTTACCGACGTGGCCGGTGCACAAGGAGGCGGGAAGACGAACCAGGGGCGGGAAAAACCGACACGCAAAGCAATGACCGAACGGGAGAAGGAGCAGGCAGCGATGGACTATTATGCAAACGTGAGAACGAACGTGCTGTTGACGTGGGTGTTGTCGAACGTGAGTGCGACGCTGTCTCCCCCCCTTGTGCTGACGGCTGTGGTAGGGCGTGCTCCTTTTGCTCATTCTATCGGGCGCGGATACTTCGAGTACGTTTAGCCCGGATGCCGGTGTGTCGCGGACCAAGGGATACTTGATGTTCGTTCTAGCGTTTGCGGCAATCACAAACTTTGTGGTAAGACTCAATTTAATCGACGAAAAGCGCAAAACTGATTGGTCGCGTGAAGCGCCTGGGAGGGTCGACGTTGTACTTGTTGACAAGGATCTTTACACAATGAGAGTAAATGGACACTAGAACATAGAGTACCTAACGTTCTTTCAGGCAAAGAGGTAATCATAAAATGATCCTTTATCGGTCCCTAGAGCGCCAGCGAGACCTTTGTTGACCTTTTTCGCTTTGCGCTTCCGTCCACCTGATTTGCGAATCCGATGTGGGGGCCTACGAGCAGGGGAAGGGGAAGAAGCGGAACGAGGGTAGAGGGAGTGTGACCGATTGGGACGGGGGCGAGGGACACCATCAGCGGTGACCATGCGGGACGGCGTGAGCGCCTCAAACTCGTCGACGTCGGCAAGGGTGGACAGGGAAAGTGATTCCATGGACGCAGCGAAGCCAGGATCGTCGACGTCGGACGTGCCAAGAACAGACCAGGAAGCAGGCGAGGAGGGACGTGACTCCTGGATGTCGGAGAGCGAGTCGGGGACGGAATCGGAGTCAGGGACGTCGGTATTAACGTCGGATAGACTAGCATCAGAGACGGATGCGTCGGTCATGGGAGGGGTATCGAGGACGCCTGTGTTGGGTCGGGGGTCGGGGCGGGTGATATTGGGACGGAGGAGGTAGGTGAGACGATGACCGTCCGTATCCTTGCCTGACGAGAGTGAGCGAGTTGGACGGAACGCAACGAGGAACGTACTAAAGCTGACGATGCCGTGCCACCTGGCAACGCAGTGGACGACGTATCGCTCGAAGCCGCCAGCGTCGACGGCCCAGACGAGTCTTGTGGCCTCCCTGCCGACCTCGGTGATGTCGTCCCTGCCGGCGACGGGGTCACCTGGAAAGGAGAGGAGGCCCTTTGCTTGGTCGGGGTTGATGTAGGTTCCACCGCTGAGCCATGCGACGAGGTGGGACTCGACGGCGCTGACGAGAGGTGCGGAGGAAGGGCGGGCGCGGAGAGTGCGACGGGCGCCACGGAGGGAGAGGGAGAAGAGACCGGCGGTGGAATTGGAGGGGATCGCGGGCGGGGTCGAGGACGGGGGGACGAGGACGGTGCGGGGGAGAAAGCGAGGGAGTGGATGCGGAAAGGTGGCCGAGGGAAGCTGGAGTGGGTGTGCAAAGTCGGCGTTGGTCGGGGCCGCGACGAACGGACTGTGCGTGAACTCGGCTGGGTCGGTGAGCAGAGCAGAGCGGACTCGGAGTACTTTCATGTGTGCTCACCATTGTCGCGCCGTCTTGCTGAGCGTTTTCCTTCGACTTGCATGATGACCATCTACAGTCTGTACATCTTCGATAGGTGCGTCTCACATACCAGTGGCCAATTCTCTGACTCCCACAGAGACATTGCGCATGCGTCTACTATCAGGATTGGCATCGCACCAAGCCTCGTGCAGTCTCCTCCACAACTGGCATCGTCGTCGCTGTCGGCCAGGACGAGGTCTCTCCCCAGACACACCCGGATGCCAATGCCCTCCCCTTTGAGGAAGAGGCAAAGCTCGTCTACGGTGTCATCCTCTCCCTCCGAAACATGATCAGAAAGCTGTCCGGAAAGTACGTCCTTCCGCACCTCCCCTCCGCCTCCTCTCAGTCCCCCCCAGAGACGAGCACTTTACCAGCTATCGCACGTCTGCCTACAGACTTCACTTGTACGAAACCATATCTGGCTACAAGTTCGTCTGTCTCAGCGATCCCTCTACCGACGGTCTTCGCTACGTCCTCCGTCAGATCTACAGCGGCCCCTTTGTCGATTTCGTAGTCAGAAATCCTCTCGTCCCAATGGACTCTCGTAATCAGGGCATCGACAACGACTACTTTCGTGCCAGCGTCGATCGTCTGATCCGTGGCCTGTCCGTCTTTGCTTGATTCGTGCCGGGTATGTTCTACGTATGCTACACCGCGACCAGTCGTTCATCCAGCTGTTTCCTCAGCACGTTCATCAACGACATCTTCATCTCCGTCTCCTGCTTGCTCTCCCCCCCTTCCGTCTCTTCCGTGTCCCCCGCCACTGCCTCGTCCAGTGCCAGCTTCGTCTCTCCCAACCGCAGCATGTCTTCCTCGATGCTCCCCCGCGTAATTAGCTTCACTACATCTACATCCCGTTTCTGTCCTATCCGGTATGCTCGGTCTTGTGCCTGCCGATCGTTGTGCGGGTTGAAATCTTGGTCAAACCTTGTACATTGCGATTAAATCGTTGCAAGTTGATAATAGCAAATCATTCGACTCACATGATCACAACACTGGCCGCCGTTAGATTGATCCCCATACCCCCTGCTTTCGTAGAAAGCAGAAACACCGGTATAGTTTCATCCTCTGTAAACTCATCCACGAGTGATTGTCGCACGTCTACGGCCGTCGATCCAGTCAGCAGCAAGTACTTTACGTTCTTCTGCCTTAGCACCGCCTGCAGGATATCGAGGATTTGTGTAAACTGCGCCCGACGTCAGCCTCCGCCTACTTGCACAGCAAAAAAAAAATAGAAGAAATCCCTTACCTGCGAGAAAATCAACACTTTCCGCTTTTGCTTCCCATAGTCCTCGAGCAGTCGCAATAGCACTCCAACCTTGCCTGCTTCAAGAAAACATCTCTCGTCTTGCACGTACTTTCGTGTCGACTTGTCATTGGTTAGCAATATCACCCTCACCAACAACGGCCTACAATACCTTGTAACCCTGGCAAAAGAACTGCAACTCGGCATCTGTCATGACTTCCATGTCCTCCTTGACATACTCGAACACGGCCCCACGCTTTCTAAAGTCGGGTTCCTTTAGCAATTGCTTCGTGATCGACGTCAACATCTGATCCGTGTACAGTTTCCTGAACAGCATCGGATGTGATGCTGCCTTTCGAAGTTCCATAAGCACGTTCGAGCTGTTCTCCGCATACTTGTCCTTGGGCTGCGACGTCTTGCCGACTTTCTTCTTCCCGGGTGGTACGCCCCCGTTCGGAGTCGACGTGCCCGACGTGCCCGCGCTGTCTGTTTCCATGATCGTCTTTCTGGATCGTTGTAGAGCGTCGTTGTAAATCGTCCTTTGTAGCTCCGTCATGTCACACCACTCTATTCGCTCCGTCTTTTGAGGAAGGTCCTTGAGCACCTCCAAGGAAATGAGCAACTGTCCCAACCACGTTGAAATTTTTCAACACGCACTTGATCCTTTCGTCGCCGAAGGACAAAGGGCGTCATCATCTTCTTTGCCCGCGATATGCGCTCCTGCGACAGCAAGGCCACCTTGGCATCGCCCTTGGTTTTGAAAATCGCACGCAACGAATCCATGGTCTCTCCAAGAAGGTTGGGAAGAATAAAGTTTAGCAACGACTGTTGCATCATCAGATATCCCCAACATACTTTGTACCGCATATGAGCGACGTACCACGAGCTCCTGTAAATTATTCTGCAAAGGCGTCCCAGTCAAAAGAAGACGCCATCGAGCATCAAACTTCAACAACGCTTGATACCGCTGAGATTGAAAATTCTTCAGCACATGGCCCTCGTCAAAGACGATGCACTGAAACATCGTAAGCAGGGTAAACGTTCGTTTCAGTGTTTTTGCAGCGTACTCACGTCCCATTCCATCCTCCGGAAAAACTTGCGATCCTTTTCATCCCCTTGTGCCAAGTTGTACGTTGTAATTAATACTTCCCAGCCGTTTTCGTTCGTGCCGCGACGACGTTGGGTATCAACGAGGGTTTGCCGTAGAGCCGGTCGTTCCTCTTTTCCAGCGTAGTATGTCTGAATTGATATCGAGGGAGCAAAGCGGGCGAATTCTCTGCACCAGTTTTCTAGCGTCGACGATCTGCAGCATGAAGCGTCGGTAATTAGAAACACGAATGACACCACTGTTGGGACGTACGGAACTATGACGAGATGCGGGCCAGCGTTGCCTCGTTCCTTCAAGTGAGCAAAGAAGCTGATGACCTGGATGGTTTTGCCAAGGCCTGCAACACACGTTTCAACAAACGCTGGGTAAGGAGACCGACGCCAGTCCACTCACCCATCTCATCGGCGAGTATACAGCTGTACTCCTTTTTATAGAGAAGATGTAACCAATTGATGCCCAACAACTGATAATCCTTCAATGTCACCCCTGGCGTCAACAGTGCAGGTTGTTTCGTAAAATACTCTTTCGTCGCTGTCTTGACCGTCGGGACCGACCTCAGGCTCAATGAACCCTCGTCGACTTCATCGATAGCAGACATGTTTTTTGACGCGTCCTCTTTACCTTTGCCCTTGTTGTCCGTAGACCATGATGCGATCGCAGCACGGAGGCTCGCACCTATGCGTTCGCACTTCTCGAGAACGCTGTCCACAGCACCGTAGCCGCCAAGTACCCTTTGGCAGTCCTCAAAGAGTCGAGGACTTATGCCAGTGGGTCCCGCTTTCTTCCTACCCTGACCGAGTTTGACGTTGACGTCATCGACAGAGACGAATGGTCTCAAGGATATGATCTTGTCGGCTTGCTCCGAACTACATCCTGATGATGGACTCAGTCAAACCTGGGTCACGGGCGTGCATTGCAGGTCTCACCAGTCAATTCTTGCAGTCCATCCGCGTTTGCCATGTTGAGAAACTCCAACGCGCCCCTCTCTGCATCATCCACGGGTGGACTCTCAGTGTGACTAGCTTCGTCTTCGCTGGCAGACTGGTCAGAATCGGAGATAACGACCTTGTTGACACGTCTGCGTCGTGGGATGACGAGGGGTGTCGATGGGGATGTCGGCGATGCAACCATGGGGATGGATGTCGTCGAGACAACAGACGTCGGCGTAGACTGAGTGGTATCTAGTACAGCCCTGTTCGCATAGATGGAAGACTTTTTGGCCTTTTCCCTCAAAGCGGCCCGGCTAGCTTTGCTAGCTTCATCAACTTCCGCCACTCTGCCCGTCTCAGTGGGAGGGTCCGGAGAAGAATTAGGGTTGAGCGACTTGAATTCGGGCCTCCACATAGGATCATTCAAGAAACTGGTCGCCTTCTTCTCATCCCCAGATGCTTGTGCCCATGCAGCCTGTACCAGGGCAACATCACGGTCAATGTTTGAGATTCTGAACATCGCGAAACCATCCTTGTTGGGGGTCGGCTCCGTAGACTCGGAGGGACTTGGACGTTGTCCCCGCAGTATGCGAGGCCGGCCAGTGGTCAACGGTTCGAGAGATTGCCGAACATCTGGCATGGAATCTTCGGAGGACGTAGACAGCCCACCCAGGCTCACGTTCGCCTTCCGCCTTTGTCCTAGGCGCTGGATCTCGGGGGAGTCAGGAGGGTGGGTATTCAAAACCGGGAGTACGTCCCCGCGATTAACACGCTTTCTTGGAGGTTCGTCTTCCGTGTAGCCATCTACCTCTGACAGTCGTCGTACGTCTCCACCATAGTTACGCGTGAATGACGCGTAAGCGCTCCTTCCACCGTTGACAAATCCGCTCGACGCCGAGAGGGGGTCTGGGGGCTGAGTCTGAGTAGGTCGGTTCCAAGGGTTATGGCGACTTGGCCCCGCCGTGGACAGTGCGTCGTGCTGGTATGGCGCATGAACGTGATGGCTGGATTCAGGAACGGTTGGACTCGAATTTGGAACGAGAACGACGCCAACACTGCTACTTGACGGTGTGGAAGGTGGGTAGTATTGAGCGGGAGCGGACGCATCCCTGGACTGCGGGGGCGGGACGCTGAACAAGAGAGCGGGATTGTTGACGACCGCTATTTGTGGGGGGTCGTACTCGGACTTGGTGGTTTTGCGGAATCTTAGTCTATCAAGGGCAGCTTTCTGTGAAGACGATGGGCGCTTTGTGAGAAAACAAGTGAAAGTTGACTCAAACACGACTAACTCTACTGGCTTCAGCGTCACCTTCCATTGACAAGAACACAGAGAAGAAAATATGCAAACGATATACGAAGTAGGGGGAAGGTCCACCACTTCCGCCCAGGTGTGGTGAGTGATAGGAAGACAGACGAAGCCAAGTCGCAACACTCAGGACGTCGGAGAGTCAATGCATGTGGCAAAAGAAACTGTATTTCTCTATCTACCATACACGAGGAATCAAAGCTGTACAGAAGGGGTAGGGAAGCTTTGATACGACCGAGTGGACGAAGACACGATGAGAACCACTCTCGTGGTACAGGTATTGGGGAGTGCATGTCGATGAATGTGCGTAGTTCGCGTAGGCACCATCGTCGAGGATGCTGACACCGCTTGCAGTGGCAGGCGACCTCAAGAGGCCGAATAAAGCGCGAGTTGCCCATGTAATATGCGCAGGGACGGCATCCACGGGCGAAAGTTGCGAAAGCAAGGTTGTCCAACGAGTAGTATACAACAGAGTAGTCTTGCCGCGATGGACGAGGTAGCCATGATGACTGCTGCCTACATATATGCACAAATAGACGCATGTTGAAGTTGATGGGACCACGTCGGTTTTCAAGTTCAATTAGGAGACAAACGACTAGACTAGTCGACACACACCAGTCAGCGCTATGATCTGATTCATGGGAGGACATAGTGTAGATTCGAGGTTGCTCACTCTTGTCGAGAGAGATATGCTGTTCAAAGTCGAGGCCTGTGCCAGTTTTATCACTAATACCTGGCTTTATATATGGTGGGAATCACCAGGACAGTCTCACAGTAAATCTCCTGCAAGGAAAATTTTTATGCAATTCAACCCAGGTTTAATGGACGCAACAATCACACCTTGTAAAGGTTTGCTAGATGGTGGGAAGTGGGGAAATTGAGTATATTCAAAGCATGGAAATATAAATTCAAACGAAAAGGAGGAGAAAAAAGGAGGCAATTTTCGTAGTGAAACGGGATGGCGATGAGTAATCGAGACATCTGCTGAACGCTAAACTGTGAATCATCAAGGTGAAAAAGCTAACCTCAAGACAGGCATATCATAGAAATTGAGAATAAAATAACGCTCGGAATAAATTTTGAGGAAGTGATAGTCGGGTGGTAACGGGGAGAGGTGGTGGTGGTTCGAGTTCAAGAGAGGTATTGCCATCTTTCGGCAGTAACCTAGCTCAAGGCACTTTCCGAGACCCTGGAAATGGCAGCGCCAGTGCCTCAGCTGCGGCTGGCCACGTCTCCCGCTCCTCCCATGCTCTCTATTTCTACCATGCTGATACTTGTTGGATCGCTCGCGGTCTCACTAGCTATCCTAGTACCACTCACCGGTGCTCTTGTTAGGTTTAGGGCTCATTACAACCCTAAGGGTCTCCAACTGGACCCAGAGGGCGGCGTGCAGCCCCACACTGGCCCAGTTGTCACGTCTTTTCTCGCCATGTTGATTAGGGTCTACAGGATCGAGGTATGTCGACTCTGCTTGCGATGAATGTATAGATTCTAATAGTCGACAGGGATTGCCAGGACTGTACAAGGGGCTCAGTGAGTTTACTTTTCGGTAATTGGGACGACTTGCCGACAATACATTAGTGCCTACCCTCTTGTCGACCTCTATCATCACTGTATTCCTGCTTGTCTTCCTCAGCGATAGCAATCTTCGCCATGGGACCTACAGTACTCCGTCAACAGGCGTCCTGGGGACGCTGGCATACAGCTTATTTGCAATGTTGATATCTTTGCCCCAAACAATCATAACCGACCGGTGGGTCTTCTTTACACCCGTTGGACGACAGAAGCTGATAGTATAGCAGAGCCATCACTACGCCGCATAAGCTACCTTACCTCAATGCTATTTATTCTTTGCGTATTTTGCTGACGCCAACCGAGCGTCGGCGCCCGTGGATCCTTTACCTCACGCCCGGTCTTCTCGCAGCACAAGCATCACACATTGCATACGTCGTTCTTGGGCTGAGGACTGTCCGACATTTGCTTCTCCCTGAGCTCGCTCGACCTGGTCTACCTTCAAGAGATGAGGTCTCTGTAGTCAGACTGGCCGTGTTCTTTGTCCTTGCAATGGCTAGCACGGCGGTCCTCGCACCACTCGAGGTCATTGCCATTAGGCTCGCTATACAGCGAAATCATGCTGCGCCTGAGTTCAACTCAGTTTCCCAGGAGGAAGAAGGCGATGCCGAAGAAGTGGCGGAATACGCTGGAATTGATGAGGACGTTATCGGGTATGTCCCCGAAGTCTGGTTAGGAACAACATCAAGTGCTTATTTGAATTTGATAGTCTAAGAACCGAGCGTGATCCTTACGTCGGCCTGGTCGACTGTGCGAAAAGAATTATCGACGAAGAAGGTTGGGGTGCCTTGTATCGTGCCTGGTGGCTGACGATGTTGGGTTGCCTCAGTGGTGCATTCTCTTGATTTTTGCCACGTCCAGGTTTGCTTTTACACAAATCCCAAGTTTAGTTGCAATAAGAATGCCCCCTGCTTGGTTGTTAAACTTATAGTAGGCTCATAAGGATCGACGAGGCCAAGGCCGCCAAGCCGCCATGTTTAGAGATTAACGCTACAACATGCAACTTGAACTACTTGCAGTTAGACCTAGTCTGGCGACTAGCCCGTCTATGATGCAAACCATCACTAAGTTAGACCACTGCGAGAGGAAGATTGTATCCCCTTTAGGTCCCACAACCAGAAGTTTGGATCTAGTGAACTTGCTTTGTGCGAGACACCACAGTTTATATAGTTAAGAGCAGCTATCTCCTCGGAAAGTCCGTCCATCAGGATCCCCCTTAGCCTGTCATGTCCATGCGAAGCGTTGCATTCTTTTTTTGGTCATCGACCTTTGTGCAATGTTCCTGCATCAAGGGGAAGATTGTACACCATTCCCAGCTTGTAGTAATTTCATCTTGTATGTTTCGTGAAACACAGTGAGCGTAGTGACTATTAACCTGTCCCATCCTTTTCTTTCTGAGTGGCGAGAGCAACCGCCGGAACACTACCATTCTGAAGAGACTGTGTCGCTGCAGGTTCCGAACTCGCCGTGGTAATTGCAGTGACTGTCCCTGTCCCCGTGCCTCGCGACATCAATGAGTTTAGTAAAATCGCCAGCCCGCTCATCTGCGCCGACTGAAGTAACGAGACATTAATCTCTAGACTCAGCATCGTCCCATTAGACGTTGACCCCTTAAGAACTGCAGCTGGTTGTGGTTGATCCGGAGGTGGAACGGATGCCGCTGGAACGGGCACTATCCCGAGCGCATGAAGAGCCGAGAGAGAGGTAACAGGTAATTGTACAGGTATAGGACCGGTCGATGGGGTGTAGCCGGGAGTACTAGCACTCGTCTGTGGGACGGTTGGGGGAATAGAATAAAACGCAGGAGAACCTTGTGCGCCGGCGTTGTATTGTTGTGTATAAGCGTAGGAATATGTGCGATAATACTGGGAAGGCGTCGATTGTGTGTAATACGTTGGTCGGAATGTCGTTACGGTTGCATGCGTAGAACTGGACGTGGCACGTTTTTCGCGTTGTATTGCGTCCAGCTCGTTCCTCGCATTCCGCAAGTCAGAGCTGACTGCAGCAGTTTCGGCTCTTTCAATTTCCAGAATTGCTTGTGCGAGGACATAAGCTTGCCCATCGGGAGAGAGGCGCTGGGACATTCATGGAATTCATAAGGTGGTATATAAAATGGCGTCTACTCACTGAACCCGATCTGATTTTAGTGCGGTAGAGTCGCTCTTCCAGCCTTCTCAGTCGTCTATGACAATCCAATGCAAACCGGGTATCTGGAAAAAGGTGGAATCAAGATTAATACTCCAAATCAGAGAGAAATTTCCCTACCCTCTATTTCCTGTAGGATTTCGTCATGTTTCGCCCTTTCTTTACCTTTCGACCTCTTGCAACGTAGGAGTGAATCGAGGTCTTCGTTCGGTTGTTGAAAGACATGGTACGGTAGGAGCCTGTTGACAACATCTGCCATGTCCGTAAATGGCGTGTCTACATCTGGCTGTAGGACTGCAGCATGATCTGCCGCGAGACAAACCGCAAAGCTTGAGTGGCGCAGATAAGCAGCATTCGATGGCGTCATTTTTCTACGCACCCTGCCGCAGTTTGTTGGATAACTTGTTGTTCCTCCTCCGACCTGTCATTCGGATAGGGAGCTACAGAAACGTCTGGCAAAGGATGTGCTAGGGCGGACGAGGGTCCTGGGAGTGCAGAATTGAAGGGGATTTGTGGGTCATGAGGAGAAGATGGAGAAGTAAAGCTGCTGGAGGGTTGATGGACGGGTTTTAGAGGAAAGCTTTGGACAGAAAACGAGGCTTGCGGATTGAACATTTCCTTGAGTTTGTTGTGTTTGGTATGCTTTGATTCCCCGTGACCGCGTGAATAGGCGCCCACTGCTTAGGGCTGGCTTATCATTGTCTAACGAGTAGTACAGACTTTAACTTTTTCAACCAATCCGTCGCCTGAGCAACCTCTTCAGCATTACTGCTCGCAACCCGTTCCAGGTATTCCTTCGCCAGCGAAAGGTCACCGCCAGGAGTTACCATTTGATGTCGAGCAACATAAATGCTCGACTTGGCGTAATCCTGCACGGGGCGCTCTGCGACTCGTGAGCACACCTCGAGACAAGCAAAAAGGAGAGGAAATAACCTTCAGCGCGACAGATTTCCACCACCCTTCGATGGTATGCCACAGCTTCGCCTGGTTCCTCCAACTCCTCGTATAGTTTTGCCAATTTCAAGTTTATTGTCGTTTCACGAGCATCGGCACCTAGCAATGCACGCTTGAGGCATTCAACGGCATCTCTCGTCCTGCCACAATGAATATCAGCAAATGGTCAGCTGCCATAAAGCAACGATTCCCTACCGTCCAATTTCTTCATAGCAAAGTGCTTGAGCTTGCCACAGGCGTACGTCGTATGGGCTGCAACCAGTAAGATCATGGAGAAAATGAAAATCAACAAGTCCCACCGAAGAGCTGTAGCTCTCTGATAGTAGTAGAGGGCGTATTGGTGCATGCTCAGCAGCTCGTAAGCTTGACCAAGACCATACCATGCTCGGTAATCTTTCCTATTGACATCTATAGGGCGCAACATTGGTGTCTTTCTGCATTTATACTTAACAATCCCGACACTTACCAACCGCACGCCGATATGCCTCGATCGCCGCATGAGAGTTCTTCATCTCAACGTATTCATGACCCATAAGCGTCCAAGCTGATAGATACGTCCGATCTAGCTCAGTTGCACGTCTGAAATACTTAACTGCCTTTTCGTGTTCAGCACGGAGTGAATAATGGTTCCCTGAGACAGTCTCATACATCCGGTCTCAGTTTGACGGTATCAAAAATGCTTACCGACGAGACAGCATACTTCAGGCCTATCTTTGTCAAGTTCGAGGAATTCATGAGCAAGACGGGAAAGCTTCAAACGGTTTTCAGTAACGTAAAGAATATTTGAATACACATCGATATCGTCGACACGGTACGGGGCAATGGCAAGAATCTTTTCGAATTGTTTTTCCGCCTGTCCAAAGTCTGCGATGTCACGTGAGTCAACCATCCAGCAGATTTAAGAATGTAGTATGCTGACCGTGCAAATGGTACAGCACGCAAGCACGCAAGCTCATCACCCATGGACTTCCCCGAAAGAAGTCCTCACCCAATAATCGGTCACACATCACTAGCTCGTTCTCTGTCGGGCTGTTTAGGTCGTTCATCGTATTTATTTGGAAAAACTGCACGAGAGGATGACCCGCAGGCAGGGGCAGCAGGGGCAACAAAGCTGATAACTGAAAATAATCAGATGAACTTGTTCATAAGAGCGGAAAAACAAACCTCTTCTCCGTCTCCAATACACTGTCCAAGCAAAGTCCATGCGGACCAGTTCCACGGGTATCCATCAAGGGACATGATGATACTCTCGATCGCTTCTTCTCTTCTATCTAGACGCGAGAGGAAAAGGCCCTTCCTGTTGAGTCACAAGCATGAAACCGGTCGCGGATTGATCGGATAAAAATAGCATACAGAAACAGCAGCCATGGGTCAACAGCATTTTTAACGGACTCAAGATGATAGAGTAAAGATCGATTGGAGGGTATAGGAGGATGTCCCCGAATGCCTGGACACAGTAGCTTTAGCAAGTGTTACGATTCACTATCCATCTGGAGTCTGACTCACTGTAGTGTTTATACCAATCTCTCTCCGTTTTCTTCTCGCTTATCTTTGTTCAATGGCGTCCCGATTAGCTTTATGCAGAGTCTGTGGACAGGACTTGCCAAAAATTGGCAGTATATACATAAAAACTGCGCTTTGACACTTTGACAATTGCGTAGCATATGCACTGCTCTGCTGAAGTCTTTGGATGTGAGATATGACTGGGCTGCAAGAAGAGAAGCCTCCTCGGCTCGCTCAAGCTCATCCTCGCGTTCTTGACTTGCGGGTAATTCCGCAGAGATGGTGTGGCCCGCTTGGACTGGTGAGGCGGAAAATGTCACTGAAGGATGATTTGAGCGCGGGCGAGCGGGCGTCGAGGTCGAAAATACAGTCCTTGATTCCGCAACGAGGGCATCTCGTTTGTGTTGTGGTATTGACAGATAAAGTTCGGCAGACCTAATGTGTAACATGTTCTTAATATCAGGTTCGTACGATGAAGTGCAGTGATGTACCATTTACCAGCAACCACGAGACCTCTCTCTGAGCAGTCTTTGATAGATTCCCGCAATTCACGCACCAGGTGCAAATCCATGTAGTGGACGAGACACGCGACGCGTCTGTAGCGTATTCCCACGCTGATGTTCCTTCAAGCTGTCACTGTCCTCGTCCTTCTGTTACTAACTAGAATATACGTGATATTATCCAGCCCTGTGTCAAAGCCACCGACAAGAAAGGACGGGGAAACATGCTCGCTGGCGGTCTTTCTTGGCTCAGGTTTTTCCGACACCTCTTGTCTGCGCCGCGTTCCTCATCAACGTGTGAACCCTAGGTGGGCATACCAGCGAAGCGCTGATGCTGATGTCCGACTTGGATTTCTCTCGCTATTCGCCACGTATCTATATCGTCAGTGATGGCGACACGCTCAGCACGAGCAAGGCTGACGCTCTGGAACACCGCAAGGCGGCCACCAGTAGGCGTATCCCTGTTAGCTCACGTCATCCATTTCTTCGTGTCAGCGTCCTTATTTCGTTTTCAAGGAATCCAACGGCCGTCGGGGCTATAGAGTCTTGGCGATTCCTCGCGCTCGGCGTGTACACCAGGCTCTATGGACCATTGTTCCCACATTTATGCATTCCCTTTTGGCTTGCATACATCTAGTAACGATAGCGCCGCTACTCAGGAAAGACTCATTTGGAGCCCCCTTTGCGGATCTTTTGATTCTGAATGGCCCAGGAACATGTGTAACGCTCTGTGGGGCCGTTATAGTAAACAAGGTGAGCTTCATATGCAAGTGGGCCTCGGAAACACTTAAATACCCCAAACTATGCTAGCTCCTCGGCTTGCCACATCCGAAAATAATATATGTAGAATCTTATGCACGTGTGCGATCTCTCTCTCTCTCTGGGAAGATTTTACGCTACTCGGCCGACCGGTACGTTCGCTCTACTTTGATCCTTGGCAACCCGTTTGATCTTCGAGCAGTTTTCTCGTTCAATGGCCAAGCCTGTTGTCGGGTAGTGGTCATGAGGAGTGTTTCGGATGCTTGGTTTGATACCGTACTACAGCCGTTACCGAGAGATGGTCTCTGGGACTACCAAAATCACTGGCCTTGGCGTTCATACCGATAACCCCTTTTTGAGTGATTTACTTTACACTCCAGTGTTCAAGGTTTGGATCTCTTGTGTTCGTGGTTAAGACGGTCTTTACCGATGAGTATTCTACCGGACTTCATAGATGTACGCAGTAGCATTTACTTTCGTGTCCATCGGTCTTCTCCACTGTGTCCACCTCGCCTTGGCGGGCTCGCACTTCGGCCTCTTCCTCCCTCCCTCTTGCTGGGCTCCCATCCGCCACCACCACCCTCGTGCTTATGAGGGTTTAGTCGTCTCTCCAGCCTTTGCCCTGCGTGTAAGGAAGATACAAGATCCTTGGAAGCAAGCCGTAGGTGCATAAAGTTGCAAAAACCACCTCGATTGCATTCTCCGTTTTCATTCTGTCGGCAACAGGCTTCCCTAAAATCTGTGACAGGGGAAAGTTCCGCATACAATGGGCGACCTTTTGCGGTAATATCAGAGGTCTGCAGACAAGACAAGAGACGGCAAACATACCTGCATACCAACGGTCGTTCAAATTATCGACAGCAGCTTGTGCTTCTGTTTCCCATTCATACCGCGCATACACGTTGCCAATGAGGTGGTCCCCAACGTTGTCGCATACCTGGAGAGAATGAGCTTGGTTGGATGGAAAGATAGAAGGACTGACATGCAACTCGAGCAAGTGACCAAACTTTGCTAGCTCACAATATAGGTCTTCGTATACTGCGTCGAAACCTTCCTGCAATTCTTGCTCAGATAATTTACAGACAGGATCGTGAGCGGGATTATGGTAGACATTAGGCAACAAGATTGTTTGGGAAAAAGGGGGCCTGATGTGTTTCCGAGAACACCTATCCCCATGTCTGCAAGCGCCAATCTGGAGACGTATCAGTGCCGAGGAGAGTGTGAAATAGGATATGTATACTTTATAGTAGAACGAACAATTAACACGATCCTGCTCTGTTCCAAAAATGTTTGCCTGGAAAATAATGAGTACGATATGCGAGCAAAAAGAGACGGACACACACCAAATGTGAAGCCATGCTTGTCGTCGTTCAAAGACGATGTAAGCGTGAGAATATTGCTAAGCCCGCGGATCGGAGTTATAAATAAAAACAGACGTCCGCCGAGCTTTCGAAAATTGTGAATATGATTTTATAGATTTTTCTGGCTTCTGGAAGATCATTTCGTGCTCTCACACTACCGCGCCGCATGACAAACCAGTGAATTTCGCCTTTTTTTACTCTTTGTCTTGTACACGGTCTTGTTTTTTCCCCCTGGGGTTTGTGGCGCATATAACATCAGAAATCGGCATTTTCCGATAACGGGCTGCGATGATCTTGGCGGACATGCATTCGGTGCCGTCTACCACCGGTGCTCTTTCCGATACTGGCTGTGTTCAGAACCTACCACGGGGCCTCCTGGGAGCAAAAACGCTTGAATTCCACTCAACATGACTGGTTCAATGGTACGCGTGAGTAGTGGTTCCATGAATGCCAAGCCCAACGGAACATCGGTCAAGTTAACGTCGGCGTCATCTCTTTTCTGTGAAATGACATGGTTTTCGTCCAAATATACGTCGTCGACGCTTGCATCATTAGGTGGCGTAGGCACTCGTAAGATGTCGATCTCCTGCAGCGCTGGTCGGACATGGCCGACGTTCTACGGACCTCAATCGTCCCACTTACCTTCGGACCTGTGCCCGGTTTGCGAGTAACCAACATCAACATGTTCGGATCCCGCGGATAATCGACATCGACCCCCACCAACGGATGAAAGGTTGTAGATGACCCACTCTAAAACAGGGTTCAACGATAATCCCACAAGCTCTTTCATGGTGTGTCGCCCGCCATTCACAAGTATAATTTCTCACTCGATCATCTTGATCATCCACACTTGCCTTCCTGGGTGATAGCGTCAAAAGTTAATATTAACCCTCAATCTATCGTGTTCCTGAGGCATGCTATCTTCATCTAGAGTTGTCGACAAAGTTCACCCTCGGGTTACATGTGGCGCCAATACGGGAATCAACCAAGCTTATTTTTCAGGCTTGAACAATATCATATTATGTACCGGAAGTTCAAACAAGATTTATGAGTTCGTCAAAATTTAACACATCTCGGAATTTCTTGCTTTATGATATGCATACGTGGAATACAAATGTGGTATATACTCTGTGACCAAATGGAAGAGGAGGAATGCGCTACAAAATAAAATGTCTCAAACACTGGGGAATAACTATAATTTAGCTCCGTCGCGATGGTTCCCATGTCATAAAAGTCTCATCGCACGTAGTGTTAGGGTCCGAGACGACGCTCCACGTTCGAAAGTTACGGAGGGATGGTGAGGAAATAGTCGGCGCATGGATGGGCGGAATACAACCACTTGTGGGGAAAGATGAACGGATGGGGCCGGGTGCAGTATTAGCTCGGGAACGCAAATGTACTGGCCCTTGAAAGTCGTTGGGAGAAGTGATCACATTCCCAAGAGCAGTCCTGCGATGTCGTTCAATGAGCCATGAAGCAAAAAAGCGGGAGAGTCGCCTACGTGGAAAGAGCATCCAGCTCTACTATCCTCTGGTTCAGCGGACAGTCCTTGTTGAAACGATGACTCGCAGAATGACTGAGAATATCCGCAGCTTTACGCAGACGAAGAGATAATTCGAGCAGGACATTGTAACTTGCGACTTCGTTGAGGCAGCCACAGTGACCATCAAAATATTGACCGTGGTTATATTTCGTCGATCGAGGATCGATGTATTGACTGCAATGAGTATTGGCACGCAGTCCCGGACTGTCATCGCAAGCCAGCAAATCAGGGTACGACATAAACAGGGACGCCAGATCAACGTCGTTGGTCAGTTGTTGGTCGCCAGCGACCGCAATCTGTATTTGGGGATGCTCTTCTGTTGGAGTCACTACGCCAGTTGATGGCGCACTAGGAGGAGAATGGATATCGAAATATGGCAAGGTCGAGAGCATTGTTGAACTTCCCGTGGGTGGTGGCGAGAGAGAGGGCGGAAGATAGTCCGTTCGAAGAGTTTCACTATCAAGTAGACCCGGCGTCTGCTTGACTGCGGACTCGTCGTTTGAAACCGCACTTGAATCAGGGTGGGATAGATTAGGCTGAGGTTGAGGCTCAACGACGGAATCCTCTGAAGCCGAGCGAAAACGTGCATGACACTTTTCAAATTCTTCAGTTGGGCTAGATCCAGAGTTCGCCCAACGAGGATGGGGTTTATTTTTCAGCTTGAATAAAATAAATAAATAGGTGGTTCAATTGAACAATCGATGCCAGAGCTACCTCACGGATGACACCTTCCAGCTCAGCAACTCTTTGACGGAGTCGCGAGCTCTCGTCTTGAGCGTTGCACCGTTGACTAGGGTCATCAACCTCGTAAACGCACAGTCCAGTCTGCGAGAACATTTAGCCCAAAAAGTTCATAAGAATTTTAGAATAACGCACTAGACCTAACTGCGTACAGCGCCCACAGGGACGCTTTCGATCACACTTGAAAAACGAAATAATGCTCGGTCATATCAGATATTATTTATTAAGGCGACATACCATTCGCTTGGAGGTATGGCAATTGAGGCATGATTGGGTGGTACGGTTGCGACGACGTTTACGGTGATCACCTTCAGGGACAGGGTTGGAGGACGTGGTCTCGGACGTCCGCTTTTTGCGAATTGCCCTGAGTTCGGTTGACATAGGAAGTGTGATCAAGGAGAACCAGGGATTGATACGAGTCCGTCGAGATGGGTTGATATTTGTAGGAACCGATGGCAGCGATTATCTTGGCGTTCCGAGAGAACGAACATCATAATCCCAAAAGGAAACGCAGATTCAAAAACACGGATGGTCTAACAGATTCAGATAAGGAAAATAGACAATGGGAAGGGAAAGGAAGGGCCGCGGGATAGCCTTCCTAGCATCAAATCAGAAGATTAAAATACGAACCACAAGGACGTGGGAGGAATAGTCTGAAGGACTTGGCGAGAACGTTGAATATGCTGTTTTATGGTACGTGAACCGGAGCGGGCATAAAGCTCAGATACTTATTCAATGCCACGGGCAATTGATAGGCCATCAAGTGATCTTGGATTGTATCATGCATCGGCAATAATACGTACGCTGGAGACCAAGGATATCCCATGGACTATGAAACCATATGAGCTACTAATTGGAAAACGAAAAGACCCACAAATTCTTTATTTTGCGCTCGAGATGCTCCACCTGTTCTACGGCATTTTCTCTGCGGCTGCGTGTAGTGTCGGTATCGGGCTATGCGTTCAAGATACTCGCGTTGAGCTTGGTGTCAGCGAGTCGTCCTCGGTGACCACCTATGCGGGGCTTATATTGCTTACAAATTCACAACTAGTCAAAGTTGATACCCACTCGGAGTAGACTGGTTAACTATCCTGAAAAGTAACGCTGTATATGCGACGCTTGTTATGCTCCACTTCACACTTCAATTTGCCCATCCCCGTCCAGCTACACGTGTACTGCCCTGTCCACGAAGACCACCGTTCTCATGGAGTCAGGGCCGAAAGAAGATTTATCGTTTACCCCGACTCTCTTTATTGCGTGTCACTGTGAGAATCGGATGTGCTAACAGATGACTCGGGAACAGTCCGATATCAAAGGAGATCATAGTGTGCGAAGAGTAGCAAGTCACTCGGCGACTCTCGTAAAGCATTCAAATGCTTTGTTATGGACTAAGGCAGACAAAACACTGACTCGCCCAACTTTTTCGTCCGCCGATCGACGAATTGTACTTCGCATGCTACTAACATTATCGATTTACCCAGTCGAATTACCTTAGCAACAATGGTGTATAACACCCTGGGAGGATGGGAGCCCTAGTTTCAATTGAGCACGGTATCTTGGTTTCGGACTCTGGCGGATGGTGTCGACAAATTTCTCACGACTCGGTTGTTGTCTCCCTCTCGGCCACCGTTGTGTCGTCAGCATTTCAGCGTCACAAGTTTAGAGATAAATCTGGAAATTGTGTCGTGACAGGGTAGTGCAGTTTGTTGTGTAGGTCTCCTTGAAGCTCGAGTCATCAGAGGTATTTTAGCGGATCATCTTACTGAGACTATTCCTTTAGGTCGAGTTCTCAGTTTACACCCTCTTGATATACATACCACTATTCTCGCTGTCACCTAATTAATATACGATAGGCCTACAGATGGTATTTTATCAGTAATTGGTCAACATGATAATTTTAACAGACTCTCGAGCGCTCGATCCTCAATTAAGCCTCGTCTACCACGCGGGGATACGTACGCCTCACCGGACTATAGATAGGCATTTAATCCTTAGTTCCTATCAAGTCATTTTGGTGCACATGTAGCACACATGCTCGAAAATAACTGATTCACATGTTATTAGTATAGTAAGGTCTATAAATTGAACTGCGTACATGATAACCGTGGGTTACAGGTTCCACCCATTAGCTTGCGGGCTTGGACTTCCCCATCCCTGCTGCACACCCCAAGTACCCGTACCACCAGCTCCCGAGTTCGGACTCGTGCTTCCTCCCCAGGCATTTTGAGCCGGACTCGTACCCCAACTCGAACCTCCTCCGGAATTTGCAGCCGGAGTAGCACCCCAAGCCCCGGTGTTTCCACCGCTATTTTGCGCTGGGCTTGTGCTACCTCCCCAAGCCCCAGCCCATCCACCACCGGCTGGGCTAGTGTACCCAGCAGCAGAGGTAGCCGGGTTTCCCCACGCCGCAGGCTGGCTCCACCCAGGGCCAGTACCATTCACTGTTGAATCCATCTCTCCAGATACATCCATGTCCGTGGGTGCTTTAAGGCCAAGGATTAAATTTGCGAGTTTCGTCTGGAGTTCCGCAAGACCCTATGGAGTTTCGCGATGAGCCTATAGCCGGACACCCACAACTCACACACCTTCATGATGACTTCTTGGGGACCTAAGCTCCCGTCTGTTTCGACTTCAAAGTAAAATTTACGCGGCTTGGCAGTGAAATCAAAAACTTCATCATCTCTCGGCGGTTCTTCCTCCTTCGCATTTTCGCCCACAGGCCATTCCGCGCGCACATCGGATTCGTACCAATATGTTGTATGTCTCAGCTTGTTGTAAGGATCATATTCAAAGGCGACAGCGGAGCATGGAGACCACTTTGCGTGTTCCTTTGCTATGCCCTATTATCGCGACTACGTAGGATATTCACGTAACAATTGGTATACGCACCTTCTTTGCCACACAGCGTAGATGCAGTTCTTGACCCTTGCGCATCTTACAAATTAAAACCGGCGGTACCGATGGGTCGTCTGGAACAAAAAGATGAGGAAGATCGTAGACAAAGATTGTCAACAAACTTTTTCCGACCGGGTGCCCAAACGCCTCTTCTCGTTTCGTCAGCTCTTCGCCTTCCGTTATGATCTCTGATGGGCCAGCGTTCGATGAGAATTCGACCACTTCAAGGAAGTTGCTTGTGACTTCCAAGGTCCGGTTATCGTTGCACACGACATCCAGCCTCAGCTCGATTGCACAATATTTGCATCCTTCCAAACAAGTGCAGTCCTGTGCGTCGCCAAAGGCCATCACGGTGTTACTTTCTCACCTATGAAATAAATGGGATCGAGACGCACTCTGGTGTAGCGCATGCCTTCATCACAGTTTGCACTATTCAGCGGTATCATACCGAGCCGATGGGCAATGAACTCGTCGGGCAAGACGGTGGTATTGGAATGGATCTCAACTATGTCTATGGCTAGCGCAGACTTAAGCATTACTCACGGACTCTCTGACATGGACTCACCAATTGTTGGTATGTCCGCAATGACCACTCTCCGGATTGAGTTCGCGAATCTAAGTGAATATAACGCAAATGGTTAGGTTGACAATGGGCTTTATACGCACGCCAGATCGACATTCTCGAGTACGAAGTTTACTCGGTCCTTCTTTAAGTCGCGTATCCGCACGACAGGTTCCGTGTCTTCAAAGGACTGCATGACGATTCTCGCGAATGTAAAATGTTTGAATGGGGAATACCAGTACTATTAGTATTACTAAGCTAGACCAGACCCCAAATACCAGCATATTGGGCTCGTCACAACTTTGCCGCAACCTCGTCACGAATACGGACGACTGCCTTACCCCATGTCTCTCTTCTCTCCAGTGCAGCCAGGCCATCCATCGCATTGGATAACGGATATACTGTGGAGTAGATGATTGGCTTGATTTTACCCGACGAGAACAAGCTAGGAATCGGCCAATTAGTTACCAAGAGACGTGATAATGAACCTCCAAACCCTAGTAGTCCCTTCCATACAGCAGGAATGCGAGAGGGCTCTTTGTCTGAAATAATCAACGTAAGATTTAAGCATGAATACAATCCCACTGCATACGTGTATAAAGGCCCCAATGCAACCCCACGATACTGATGTTTTTGAGTAACACCAAATTCAGCGGCAACTAGCAGACGACAGTTAGCGCCAATTGATCATTGGTATAGAGAAGGTGAATTACATTTTCTATTCGGCCAGCGGCAAAGCCAATTACCAATGCTCTGCCTTTAAAACTTATGCACTTCAACGAGTCTAGAGGCGCCATCAAAGTTGTTCGCTGAAAAGAATGCGATTCTAATAGAACTACTTGCCTTGTATCCGGCCCACCGGGTCATATATGACGTCAACGCCCTTTCCTCCAGTAATCTGCAATACTTGTTTTTGCCAATCTGGGGTCGTGTAGTCGACGACGTGGTCCGCGCCCCCGTACCGCTTGCATATATCAAGCTTGGACTGCGAGCCAGCGGCAGCGATGACTTTGGCTCCCAGAACTACGTTTGGTGAGTGGATAACAGAAGTTACTTGCAATGCAGAAAAACGAACCTTTAGCCAACTGGACAGCGACAATTCCGACCCCTCCAGCGGCAGCATTCACAAGAATGGTCTCGCCTAGGATATCATTCCAAGTCAGCTATCGCCTTCTATATGTGGGTTCTGCTCCACCTGGCTTCAATTCAGCTCGACCAACAAGGGCCTCGTAACTAGTTGGCCAAGTAATGGAAAGACCTATGGCGTCATGATTAAAAATGTTAGATTCTGAAACTAATGAAACACACCTGCGCCTTCATCGAAGGTGAGATTGGCGGGGAGTGGTATGATGGCTTTCCACTTAACAGCAATGCGATCCGCAAATGCGCCTTGAGAACTGCCAAATACCCTATCCCCAGGTTTGAAGGGGCAACCATTTGGAATTTGGGAGTTGCTCGCAATCCTCCCTGCGAACTCGGCACCGAGTGTGAACGGAAAGGGTGGTTTCACTTGATATTTACCCTGCGCTTGTAATATCTGTCCGGTGTCGAGAACGAAATCAATCCTTCCATTCGACGCAATGCGTGCGAGACACCCACATCGAAAAAGTTCAGGCCCGCAGAATACACATCCACGAGGACGTCATCTGGCCCAGTGACTGGCTCTGGTGCATTATACACGAGGGTAAGTTTGGATGGATGGCTCCACTCCTCGACAACATAGGCTCTCATGGCGACAAGATTGCCTAACGCTGGCAGAGGTTTCGGCTTGATAAATCGGACCCACAGACCCACAAGGTTACCGGTGCCGATTTAACTCCGGTAAAAATGGACAGTTACGTGTAAATGTAAATACAAATAGAATGATGTTTCTATGTACTTCATGATCGAGTTGTACAGTGCACATGCTTATGCAAATCCGAAACCTTCCCCCCCTTCGTTTATTGCCAGTAGCAGCTGTTGTCGTAGCATCTCATACGATGAATATTGTGGCAGATCAATCTGGTTGAAACCTAGCGCCATGGTATCAGCAATCCACTCCCAGTGACTCAGTAAAACTACTCGCATGTATGAGCCTGAGGAAGACGGTCCGGAGTGCCGTAGGCACGATGAATCGAAAATCTTTGAACTCCTTGCACGCCTTGGAGATCGACGAATCCATTGAGAGGCACGCGCGACGTTCCAGTCGCAAAGCTCAACACCTTGGCCCTCTCTTCACGGTTGAACGACTTCAAAGCTCTCCACCACCAAACTATAACGGGGTCCGAACTTGTATATCCATTGTATTCTGTCGCAGCTCTCCACTCGTCGACATCAATATCAGGCGTCCCGGAAATGAGTAACTCAAGCTCTTGTTCGTTGAACTAAAGTTGACGTGAGGACTTCGCAAGACCGGTGGAACGCAACTACTTACGATGGTAATGAGGTCCTTGGGAATGATCTCATAGAATCCAGCAACAAGATTCTCGATCTGTTCACTAATGGAGGAGTACAGGCGGAAATTGGCCGAAAGTTGTACAAATTCTCGCTTGTTTTCCTGTGTAACGGGGATGGATTCACCTCCTTGTTTGAGCGGGAAGATGCGATTCCTTCCGAACTGATGCAATTGAATATCGCAAAAACTCGCGGATGAAAGCTGGCAACGAACCTCGTCCGCTTCAACACTGAACGTCAGCTCCAACAGTGTGGGATCATTCTCTAAAATCCAGCACAGCGAGTTGTAGTACTCCGGATCAACCCACTCGACGTCTCTATAATCGACTGGTTTGCCAAGGAGCTGTCGATACAGGCTCTTTGCAAAGTATGCATCCAGAAGCCGCCCATCGTGGATGGCTTTTCCGATGACACGACCGACGAACTTGAAGAAGGACAAATGCTCTGGATTGACCCAAGAATTCTTGTTCGGCTGATACGTCAGCCTATCCGCCGCACATGGCTGGAAGAGTGCATTGTTTGGATCAAACATCTGGCGTGCAAGAATTTGGAACCATTCTCTTGTGACACCACCAGCATCAACGCCCTCCTCATCGTAAAATCGAACACTAAGTTTGCCGAACTTGATCTGATCCCCGGTCTTTCGCTGGAGGTATTGGAAACTGTCCTCGAACACACGTGCACGGCGAACATTGAGTTGTAAGGTGCTGTAATGTTCGCGGGATGCAGGGCGCCTGTGAAGCTGTTGTGAAAAGTAGTTCCGTTTGTTGTCGAAGTCCAGGACACGGGGATTGTGGACCAAGAGCGAAAATGATCCACTCATTAGCGACGGATTATTGCGTACCATCACGTTGAGGATCTTTCTGTGAGCGTCGGTGAACGTAACGAAGAGATCTTCCATCGACTCCCTGGCGGTCGATTGCGACCTTGGAGATGCAGATGCTCTTGCCATCCTCGTCGCACCTACGGTAGTTGATTTTGGGCCCACGTACTTGCATACCACCATCAAAGCTTCAATCAAGGGGAGCAAGACGGTGGCGACATGTTCCATATCGGATTGGGCCTCAATGGTAGCGAGGCAATCCCCAAGTCGCCGCCAGAGTGGTGCAAAGCAGAATGATTCATAGATCTTCTGGACTTTTTCGGCATCCTGGCTCTTGCGAGTCTCATCTGTCAGGGGACCCACTGAGCGAGGGGTGTACATATAATCCAGCGTTTTTAGAATACGCAAAAGCTTGGTTTGGTCTGATGATGGTGAGGAAAACTTGGATGCCACAGAAGAAGCAAGGATATCTTGGGTGGGATTTTGCAGGGACACCCAGAGGTGGTTGAGGTCGGTGAGAACATTCTGCCCACAGTCTTGTGCCTTAGATTTTAATTCCTGCGCGATGACGTCTCGAGCATCAGGAATGTGCGACAAGTTTTGAATGAGGGTCAGCGATTGCTGGAATGTACGCGCGGAGCACTCGCCAACTGTCAAGATGTTGACGATGAGACGTAGCACAGAATGTGGTATTTGAGGTGGACTAGCCAACAAGATCCGTTCCTCAGACTGTTCGCCTGTAACGGTCTCGCTTTCGTTCTTATTCTGATCCTCTCCTCCAACTGAATTACCAGGCTCTTGACGTTGGGGCCCATCTCGAACAGGTGTTACTTGCGAGGTACTGGAAACCGGCTCATTCGAGCCCGTAGGTGCTGAGGTCAAGACAGGTTCCTTTTCCAATTTCAGACTAGCAAGCGGCTTGGTAACGGTGGAGAGTAGAGACACGACTGAATCCATGATAGATGGCGTCTTAAGCAGCGATTGTCTGTCCAGAAGACCGAGAAGGAGAACGATAGGATAGTGGGTCTGAGGTGCTTGCTTCTCTTTCCCTTTACCCTTCTTGGCGGTTACCTTTCTGAGCCCAACAGGCAGTTCATGCTCGCTCAAGAAGAAGAGGGACGATAACTCGTTAGCACCGACTATAAATGCCAATGCCTCGAGACAGCGCTGGGCGACTAAGTCGGGGACAGATTCGTTCTGGAGATTGGTGAGAGTGGCGGAATTGCCGAGGTCAGCCTTTTGTTTACCGTGAGCCTTGGGGGTTTGTTGGCTAGGAGTCTTGGGGGTGCGGGTGGACATCTGGGCAAAGCTCTTGTCTACGGCAGTGAGATCACCTGGTCCACTTTGCAGTATGCTCAGCAAAAGGTTGAAAAGCTCCGTTCTGGTTTTTCCATTCTCGCAGATGTTGACCAGCACTTTGAAAAGGAGGTTCTTCTTCAGTACCTGAGGGAAGAAGAGGAGGCGAACAAGGGTAGCCACCCCCGTTTTATCGAGAAGTAGGATGGCGTCCCTAGGCACTGGGGCTTTACGTGGCGGGGCAGCCCGGGAGGCAGCTCTGTGACCACCACGTGTTGCAAATGTGAATCTGCGTGGGTGCTGAGCCTCTTCACGATATACACCTGCCTCAGCAATCATGTATGATGGCAAAGTTTGCAGGAGACCCTCGTCCGAGTCTAACAGAACGACCTGTCGGAGGTGTGGATCGAGACTGGCTATAAAACTAGCTGGATCAATGTCAGCCGCAACTCCGGGTGCTGCATTGTCATTTTCAGCTGGTGGATGGGCTTGTCTCGTTTGTTCCAGCCTCTCTTGTTGGATAAGTTCTGCGCGAATTTCAGGAGGAAGGGCATCTAAGAACTCGGAGCTGATTTGGGAGTCGGCGGGCCGCTCTACTCTCGCGGCACGCTGGTCGCGGACGTGTTGGTTGATGACTTCTTCTCGAATATCGTCTGGCAACGCTTCTAAGAACGTTGGATCTATGCCCATGTCTGTAATGTCGACCTCGCTGCCGTGAATCATAACGGTCAATCTCTCTTGGGTTTGAGAAGGGCCCGCCGTCTCCACGGGCGCTGTAGCCATCGGTTCAGAGGGAGGTACGTCGCGCATCTCAACGTCGCTAGTTGCCGAGTCTGCGACAACAGTTTGTTCTGTGTGTTGCGCCGGCGCTGTGGATGGCTCTGGTGAGGGCGTCGGCGTCTCGTCCTTTGGTTGCGCGTCGGTATTTTCGGCGACCCCGGCCTCTTCAGCTCCGGCTTCACGCTCCTTGGCCTCCTCCTCCGCCTTCAGTTGTGCCTGCCGTCTTTGTTCGTCCTCCTTTGCCTTCGCTGCGATGGCAGCTGGTAACAACGCAAGTACGACATGGTTGCCCAATCGATTGGCCCGTTCGGATACATGTTTTCCATTAACGATTTTGGCTTCCTCGGTCCACCTTTGCACCGTGAAAAGAGGATCGAGGCCACGTGTATCAGAATGGTTTTCACTTTGTCGAGGTATGCGCTCCATTCTCGGACCGGGGGCCACGCCTGCGAGCCTCTGCAAATGAATCATGCCTTGCTCAATGCCAGCCAGAGCAGCTGGAGCAACATCGACACGAATTGTCTCTCGTGCACCGCCAGAACGATTTACTATGTGCTGGAAGACTTGAACAGCGTCACCTCCTATAATATCTTCAATCGACTGGATGAGTTCAGTTTGAAGGTTGTTCCCGCTTCCCCGCTGTTGCCTCCGCGAAGCACGAGAGAGAACTGCTGATGTACGAATATTGCCAACAGATGCATCCAAAAGAAGAGGATGAACGGTTGCTTCGCTCGGTGCAGATGGTGGGTTTCGAGTTCGGCCGAAAACTTGTACGTCCTCGGCACCTGGACGAAATCGTATAAATCCTTAAACTGAAGGTCCACTTGATCGATGGCCACTTACCGACTCGTCGACGGGAAATGAATGGATTAACCTCTCTCTCCTGAACCTCAATTCCGTCGATGTCGTAAGGCTCCGAGTAAGCGAAAACATCATCATGACCGGCGCCCACGGGGGCAACATCCCGAACGTCGACAACTCCGACATCTCCCCGAAATCTACTCAAGTGTCAGCTGAATAATATGGTTCGTAAGTAATTTTCGTACTCTTCCTCATCGGACATGTCAGGTTCATCATCTTGCTCGGCGTGAATCACATTCACGTGCTCTGCATTTGGATCAATATCAAGTAGATGGAAAATCAATAAAGTGGGCCAACCTCCTCCCTCATCTTCGTCTCCTTCATCACCATTTTCGTCTTCTGCATCACCTTCATCACCCACGTCCTTCAAGATATCTCAGATTAGACGAGCAGGGTCCAGTAAATAACATAATCCAGACTAACCTGCCACATTATATCATCGTCAAGAACCTGATCAGCACCGGCGCCGGCACCAACATCGACATCCCCGTCTTCATCATTCTCAATTAAATCTGCTTCTTCGTAGTCTTCATCTTCATCCCGCCATCCATCACCGTGAGATTCGTCTTCGTCTCCGTCCTCTTCTTCTGCGTCAACTTCATCGGAGTTGGAGGTCGCTTCACTGTCGGTTTCATCCGCGTATTCCATGTCAACGTCCTCTTCTTCATCTTCGTCTCCGTCATCCATCTCGTCATCTTGTGCATAGCTGACATCCTCCATTTCCTTAAAAAATTGTCAGTATTCGTTATGATTAGAAGTTACCATGCTTACGCCTCCGAACCTGGATCAGAAAATGTCGGGTAAGAATTCATGAACAGAGATTCAACGTCAGACACCCACATTCCGAGAGCCGAATGACGGTACAAATCAGGAGTCTCTTCGCGCTCAGCATCTTCAACATCGATATCCTCTTCGACGTCGTCTTCTGAGATTGATCCAACACTCTGAGCTTTCCCTTCCGTGCCGTCTTTGGACTTCTCTGACGCACGACTCATCTTAATTGCGATACGCGTTCTGAATATACGCGTTCAGTGTAACATTCTTTTTAACGGAAGAGCGTAAAAAAGCTCACAAATTTTCCAGCGGTCGGAGAACAGATGCAACCAAGTTACGAACATTTGGGAAGTTTAGATCAGCTTCACCAAGGGCATTGGTCAAGGTAGCAACAAAGTTTTTCTCCAACATAATCTTCGCAATATGGGTTGTATTTTCTTCCGGCGGCTTTCTAGAACCGCTATTTGTGAAGCGTACAGTCAACAGACGGTTGCACAAGTCCGTCAGTGCCAAGAGACGTCCGTATCTGCCATCCATATTTTCAGAAGGTAGGGTCTCCTTAAGAGCTTTGCTGACAGCATCGAGGGCAAACTTGCGAATAGAAACAAGGTCTGCAGGCACTTCCTTCGCTTCAGCGCCCGGAGAACAGTCGACGCACAACGCCACGATGACGGACATGGCCCAAGTGCACAAGTGCAGCCTAGTTTTGGCATCGGGCTGTGTGGCGATTGTACCATACGTGACAAGCTCAGAGAGGAAGAATTGAAGAACTGCCGTTCTGTACTTTCCCTCCTTCGAAGGTGTTTGTTGGCGCTGTTTTTTGGGATTATACGACAAAAACGCAAGCTTGCAAGCGTCATAGGAAAACAAGAGCTCAGAAAGACATTGCATGAGGAAGCAACAGTGAGCGTAGCGCTCCTGTTCGCTCGGAGAGTCAAGATGAACCGTTGGCTTCTGGACATTTGCAATTTCGGTGGAGACTGCTGGAGCGAGCTGCTGTTTGTTGTTCGGCTGGGGTACTGTATCCGTCGAACCATCAGGAGATTTGTAGGTCTTCATCAACTCGCTTATAAGGAAGTGAACCACAGATTCCAATGCCTCATTTGACAGCGCGCGAGGACCTTCTGTCGGCGAATCGACTTGCATATCTGCTTGCTTTAGGCTTTCTTGATTGGCCTGTATAGAGTCCTCTGCGAGGTCGGGCTTTAGACTAACATGCTGGATAGCGGAGTAGGGTTGCTGAAGTTGACAGATCGTCTGAACTACCTCGATGAACGATTCAGGGTTGCGTAACGCAACTGCACTACAATTGCGAACGAAGCTGGAGACATCGACGATTCTCGTACGAGGTTGAGAAAGGAAGCGCTTGATTTCTTGGCGCATTGTACCCTGTAAAGTGTGCAAGTCTTCGGCAACATGCCGGAGAATGATGGCAATATAAGAATAACTGCCAGCTCCCCCGTGAACTTTCAGGTGCTTGAAGACGAGAGAAATACCATCTCGTTTGACGAATTTGGACGCAACGTTGTGATCGCGTGTAAGAACAACCAGAAGGCGTAAGGTGGCCAAGTACTCGTCACGAGGTAAATTGGGCGATGCCAGTAGACGAATGCAAAAGTCGAAGACAATCGATCGCGCATCAGGATACGGGGGACCAAGCTTAAGGTCCTGCGGAACGATGGGCTCTTCCTCTTTTGGAAGAAAAACAGGAGCAGGCTGATCGCCAATGTTAAGCAAAGCTTCTGTGACAAGTAGATGGGAGGCGAGCCATTTTGGCGTGTTGTGATCTGGTTCCATCGTAGTAGAGTTCGAGAGGAGTAGTGCAAGAAGACAGTCCATAAGATTGCGACCAATGCCCGGTTCAAGCGTGGGGCATTCCGACAACACGAGCGCTAGAAGCCTACATCTCGTTGCCAGGGGTTCTTCTTGAACATCCAATGCGCCAGGTGAGTATTCCTTGATGTCATCGATCAACGAGCGAATAGACAATTCCTGTAAGTCTGGAGAGGGGCGCAGGAATGCCTTATGAACCTCAAATATCAATGATGGGTGCTCGTCGACAAGTAATAACGCCTGTCGAGTCAAGCCTGCCTTTATCGATTCACGGTTTGCATTTAACTCCTGACGCAACTCTTCCAAACTTTTCCCTTGCTCTGAAGAAACTGACGCGACCGGGGCTTCAGGTGGAGCAGATGTGGCATCCTCTGGCTCCATCTCTTCGCCGCGAGTAGTAGAGTCTTCCGCATCGTCGCCAATGGGTTCATTAGCCTGTTCCGGACCTTCTCCAGCTTCGTTTTGTTGCAAGTCTGGCCCTGGTTCCGGGTCTGCGGGGAGGGGAAAAGGGTGGGAGAGAAGCAGATCTGTAGCTGCAGTGACATTATTATGGGTGCGAGCTAAGGCACGTTCGGCAGCAGAGCGAGGGAAACCCATGTCCGTTAATTGACGGATGCGATTCTCGTCGGGCCCAGTGTTGCGCATATGTAAACCAGCTGCGATCCCGATGGCAGAGCCAGCACCAGGAATGCTCTCTGCAGGAGGTTCGCCCTTGAGTTCCTCATTTTCCGCAGCGGTGAGTTCAAGAATAAGCTGAACGACAGACTTGACCAGCATTAACGGCGCTGAACGGAGCCATGAAGACTCCCAGATTCGCTGAAGGGTCGGGACACTCGCCAGACGAAGCTGGACGAGAAAGTGGTGAGGTTCAAAGTAGTCTGGATCCGTGTCCTTTTTGTCACGGGTCATGACCAAAATGGTCTGTCCAGATTCGAAGAGAGCTTTAGACGAGATAAGGGGAGAAAGAAGGTGAAGGGAAACTTTCAATCCTCCCTGCGCATGAACTAATTCCTGCACCATCGGTTCAGTTCTGTCTTCTGGCTTCACATTCGTAACACTTTCGATAGAATCCAAAAATATCGAACATGTGTCAAATACTGTCTTCAGACCCCCAGCGCGATGGAATGAAAGCAGGAGGACCGTGTGTAGCGTATTTTGCATTGTGCGTTCTGACAGATATATTCGTGAAAGTTCATCCCGAAAATTCACCGAGGATACTTACCGTCTACCAATAAAATAGTCATCAAGCCGAGCATGACACTATAGTAATCGAGACGATATAGTTTGTCACCTAGGCACACTAGTCAATGACCATGCCAAACCACAACTGTCTCGACTTCTTACCAGTAATTTCCGCCTTGAGATTATTGATCATTATGCCTGCAATCACGTCGGACGCGCTCAGGATCTGCTTCTTTTGGGTGGGATCGGGGTTCCTTCTAGCGTAGAACAATTTAACGATCGCTGCCGAACATGATGTGAGGAAACATCGAACAGTTGGGATGACAAGTACGAACATTGGAAAAACGGTGCAAGTGCACTGGGAAGACCGTGCGTAAGGTGTTTGAGTGCCTTCGCATTCTTGTCTGTAGGCGTTTCCTTCTTCAGGGGTAATACGGATGTTGATGAGGGTCTGGTCTCAGAAGTTTCGACGGCAACGCCATTAGCGGCGGCCCCAAAACTTGATTCGGGTAGGGAAACCGAAACGTGACTGGGTGACCTCTCGAGTGGTGAACCATTGCCGCTGATTCCGAGCTCAATTCCCTTGGAAGCAATGTGGGCCTTGAAAAGGATGTTTTCCCAGATTGAGGCGCGATGTAAGGCACCCATATCCATTACCACCTTGGGTGGATCCGACATCAAAGTCTGCAACAAGCCAACTGCAGAACGTCCGTGGGCATAGCCAGTCGTAGAAAAAACGTCTGCCATCAAAGTGACGCGAATGTGTAACGTCACGAGGTTCCGGAAATTTTGATTGACTCCGGACAATTGATCTTCGGCCACTTCCAACATCGGAGCAAGTTTTGACTCTTGCGGGAGCTCTTTCCAGAAGTCTTCTGTCTCCGCAAGCGAGGTACCGACAAGCTTCGAAAGGTAGAAGAGGGCCTCGTTCGGACCAATCTCCGCCATGGTCCGGATGACTTGAACGATCGAATCGGATGACACACTGTTCGCATAGTCATACGGGAGGCAAGGCAAACCAGTGAGCCTTCCAATTCGATCCAACCCATCTGCATTGCGTATGAAATCTTTGCAGTGCTGAGGATGTTGGAAAAGTCCTTCGAGGAACTAGTGGTCTGTGGTCAGTATATTTTCAAGATAGTGCGCAAATTATGCTCACTCTACAGATCACGTCAATGAACATGACCACATTGTTATCATGGTCTCTCTGTGGGGCTGGATCTTCTCCGGGAATCTCGCCTTGACCGTCAGATATCGACGTCGAACCGCTTTCCGATTGCCTCCCTTCCAACTCAATTCCTTGCATAGTTCCCGCAGTTTCATCTGAAGGCTGAATGGGCAGGAGACCATACCATTCTTTCTTGTCCTCCGGAATCACGAAGGTATTTCCCAAGTCCTCAATCTTGCCGAAGACAGAATTTACGGCATCAAACACAGGAGTCTTCAGAGAGGGGTGGTGACGAACGAGTTCGTCAATAGATGTGCCTATGAGAACCGCATTTTCCTTGTCGCGGAGGACTTTGAGATGCCGTTCGGATGTGAATATGGAGAATATGCCAGGAATGATACCCGGACGAGCTGCGAGTTGATCTTGGCCGGCCTGATTGAGACAAAGGGCTCCAATTGCATTTGGAATGGCTTGAATGACCTACATAACAAGTGGGTGAACAACAAACCTGAGAATACGCGGGAAAAAAACCTACTTCAATTACTGGTTCTACTCCGGTTTCAATGGCTTTGTAGAAGACTTCGGGCAGCCCCGCTTCCTGAATGGTGGGAAGAGAGGTTGGTTCATTGTGCACAAATGTCGCCATGATATTCATCGCTTGGAGCGTTGTTACTTCGCAAATCTCGATCGCAAGGAAGTCGGACATACCGAGTGGAAGAACGCTTGGCCCAAACAAACCTCTATATTCAATGATCTTCTTGATGGAGTGTAGCAGTGTCGAATCAATTAGTCCCCGGAGACCTTCAGAAGTGCCAGTTGACTGCATCATGCGGTGGATTGATCTTAGAGTGTGCTTGAGGATAGCAGCGCGAGCAACGGGTAGTTCGCCCCACGATCCAAAGATGTCACGAGAACGAGTTTCGTTGCCATACATTGTAATGTCGAAGTCAATCTCATGCTAAAACCATGGACTGAGATCTACGAGGATCAAATCAAGGGGCCATGATCATACCTGGATTCTTTCTACCAAGACATCAACACCCCTCGCATTCGAAAAAAGTTGAAACGCATTGGCGTAGCCGTAAAGGACATTGTCCACCAGTTGCATCGCCTTGGATACCATTTGAAGCCTCTGAGCGAGCTTATTCTCAATTATCTGCACCAGCAATGGGACCAGACCAGCGCCAACAATCATGTTGCCCCCGCCTGCATGTTGCGCAAGGTAAGTAACGAACCCCAAAAGTGCGTCGATGAAAGAGTTCGGAATTTTGGATTCGGGGTTGTTGACATCTAAGATGGTCTTGCGAAGGAGCGACATTAAAATGCCATGATTAACTCCTGCGTTGATGGCCCCTAGAACTTCCTGAATGCGACCTCGGTACCTCGCAATCGAGTCGAGGGCAGCGATAGCCGCCGTTTGTACTGAAGTGGAAATGCCGCGATCGAGTTGTAAAAGCTCTGCAATATGGGTTGTGAGGTCAGGCTCGTAGAGGAAGAGCGAGGACGCGGCTTGATTCTCGCTATGGGTGTGGCCATAAATAGCGATAGCCAAAAGCCGAACAACAAGAAGTTTCTCCCGAATCACTTCATTTCCTGTCACGAGTGCCTTTGCCACGCGCATACGACAAAGTAGCTCATATTTATCGTCATCAGAAAGAGGATGCACTTCAAGGATATCGGCTAGAATTCCCATGACATCCTTCTTCTTCAGGGTTTCTTCGTCAACGTGAATGTTCACGGAGCCGGGTGGCGGGTGAGAATGCTTGCGAGGGGTTGAAGAAGGTTCATCGCCACCTTCAGATTTCTGCTCCTTCTCCTTGTGGTCAGTTTTGTAATACACAAAACTTACGTCTCGAGCCTCGCCAGGGAGGACGTCAACCTGAGGTACGCCACTTGGACTTGCGAGATCCAAAAGGCTAATTCCGTGCTCACGCAAATTGGGCCAGCGCTTCGATAGTGAAAGGAGGCGTGGTGTGGAAATACTAAGCGCAGCTGAAACAGCCGGCTGGGCAGAATACTGCTGAGCCGGGCGGAGCAGAAGGTTAAGCGCAAGAAACAAAACGTCCAAATCGGATGTCAAGAGCAAGCTCATCAACCGCTGCCAGAGATGTGAGATACTTTAATCCATGTAGAATAGAGTGCATACGTCATAGGAGTTGAAAGTTTTGCGGTTGGTAGAGTTCTCGAGGAGCAACCTCTCAAACCTAAGGATAGCAGATATTGTCTGCTTGGTTGCAGGGGCAAAGGCATTGAGCTGGAGCTTGTCTACATCGTAGTCACGAATAGCTTCCTCGAGTATCGTGTCAAATTTGTCAAGAACTTTGATCCAACAATTGAGGTCAGATCGGGGCCATTTCCAAGACTCGATGTTGGTGAGGACATCGGTAATATCATCGTTCGGGGTGTTTGAGAGCTTTGAAATGATCTCTGCCACCTGAGGGTGCTGCAAGTGGGCGTAAGATGTGCAAAAGCTGGTGTTGCGCTCATCACTCACGGGTTGGGCCGCCCTCTTGGATTTCTGAGATATCTTCATCGTGCCGCAGTAAATGCGGGCTTATCAAGAACAGCCGATGATATAGAGACAATTATCACTTGCTTGTCGGGTGTTCGTGAATGTAAGAAGACGAGAGAGGCAGCTGGGGGGAGTCGTCGAAGGGCGACGTAGGACTGAATATATCAGGAAATACCTTCCCATATCCCATTCTTTTTTTTTCCCACAGATGCGCGTTCCGCGCCACAACAATTCATTAACGATCGCGTTCAAGACACATCATGGGCAACAAGCGAAAGCAAGACAGCGATGCAGAGGAGGTCGTCGACTACAGCGCGTCGGAATCTGACGTTCAACCCCAAAAAGCTATAAAGACCAAGGTACATATCAAACCAGTACCCTCAACCAACCTCGAGCTGGCTGTCTCAATGCCGCCACACACAGCATGCGTCTGCTAGCAAAGGCAAAGTAGTCTCGAAATCAAAAACGGCGAAAAAACCAAAGTTCAACGATTCCGGTGACGAGGTTCGTCCAAACATGATCTTTCTCTCTCTGCTGACCCCTATGTTCCTTGCAGTCGCCACCAGCTAGCGAAGAGATCGTAGAACCAACCGTAAAGGTACGGAAGAACGCGGAGGGCGAAAAATACGTGGACTTGGGAAAGAAGAAACGCGTGACTGTGCGTGCATTCAAAGGTCAGATTCGCCCTACAAGTACGTGAACTCCGTTCATTGCCAATCTAGGACAGGTCTTCGTCGACATACGCGAGTTTTACGAAGCAGATGGCGGCGAAAAACCAGGGAAGAAAGGCATTTCACTCCACCCGGAGCAGTGGGAAGTCCTCAAGAAGAGCATCAGTACCATCGATTCTTTCTTTGCAGAACAAGGCAAAAAAATAATCTAGCCGTATTCCATTCAAGTCATTCAGTATATATCTACAGGCTTCCTAATGATCACCCAATTTTTATGTCCTTGTACATGACCGCCGTCTAGTCCAGCAGCTGCCTCAGGTACGCCGCCACCAGACCATGGCTTCGAAGGCCCTTGCAGCCACGCAACAGATTTTAAACTGGACTGTATGTCCATTATAATTTCGAACACCCTCATCCTTGAGTAGCCACTAGCATATCTCCTGTGGTAAAGTGAGATGGATTCAATATGGAACATTCATGTCTTACCACCAACAACTGATCATACGACGCAAAGAACCAACCCAACCGTATGTGCGAAGGCCATTTTCTAGTATTCGTCTGCGATCATCACGCCATACTGCGGTCATGCAGTATTTAGCCATGATCAAGAATATCCGAGCACTCGAGTGAGTGGTCGCAAGGGCATGATCCAAGCTTCTAGATGCACGAAATCATCTCAACCTGGGCTTCAAGCTGCAAATGGATGCTCGATCCCAGCTCACCTCGTCAAATCGTTCAACTTCAACACCATCAACACCCTTCTAGGAACCCTACGAAGAACATCCAGCACAGAGATTAGTAACCCTTCCCGGTTGACAACTGCATCTCTAATCGCTTCCATCTCTTCCACTGTCTGCGGGAGCATATCGATCATACTAGAAGCGCGCTTAAATGTGGCTTCGGGAGGGTAGTCGTCTCCCCATGTTCCTTCGAATGCAGCGCGACCTGTAATTGCAGCCTCGAATACGGGGTACTGAAGGCACCACGTGTCAAGTTCTAAGTTCAATAACAAAATTGATTCCACGTACAAGATCAGGAGTTACGTTGCCAACTAACTCCGCATATTTACGCCTGGCAGCCCGCGTTTCTGGCGACGCCTTCTCAATGAAAGATAACCAGAGTTTGCTGTAATTGATCCGGAGTTCGGGATCAAGGTCGAAATACAAACCATGATCCAATAGTACGATCTCAAAGTTGTATGGTGAACGCGAGTTTGGTGGGGCACGCCTAATCAACAGATTGCCTGACGGTGGGAAGCAGTCAAATCATTTCCGATTGATGGACGTTCGCAAGTTACCTGGATGCGGATCCTGAGCAAGATGAGCAACACATCACGCATCAGACACTCGTCTCTTACAGCATGAAAATAGCCATTCAAAAACACCATTTGGCTAAACACCTTCGTAAGCTCCAGCGCCACTTTATTCCTATCGATGCGTTCTTCTGCCAAGTAGCCAAGGTCATCGACCCGTGCACCCTGGATAAACTCCATGATTAACACGCGTTTCGTGGCGGAGATTACTTCTGGTATGTAGAGTGATGTGGAAACGTGGTCGAAACCAGCCATGGCCCGTCGAGCATTCGAAGCCTCATGGACAAAGTCCATTTCCTTCGGGAGATTTTCACGCATTTCCTCACCAAGCCACGTGAATTCAAACTCGGGGAACCAATATTTAATCCACCCTGTAAAGCATCTGAATGATACAGTGAGACGACAATGAGAGACATACATACCAAGTGTGACTTCTACCATCTCCATATCGATATCACAGAACTCTGCGAGGTGCGGGTGCTGCAACTGTTTTACATCCATCAATGTTGAGCCGGGAACCATACTGAAAACACCAACCCACTTTCACTGCAACCTTCTTGCGTGATTTCTTGTGCGTACCGACATGAACCTGGGCCAAGCTTGCTACACCGATCGGGACAGGATCAAAGTCCTCGAAAAGCTCTCGAATGGGTTTTCCCATATCAGATAGGAAGAGCGCTTCGACATCTTGGTATGGTGTCGGATCACATTTGTCCTGCAAAGGACGCATGGTATTCGTCCATTCTTTTGGCAGGACAACTCTGTAAAGCCCATAGGTTAGTTATATTTTTGCCCAGACAACGGCTGCACACGTACAGCGAAGCCATGTGTTGTCCCAACTTTATGAATACACCTAAAACATGTTAAGCGTGTGGGCCTCCATTCGTGCGGCTTAAAACGCACCTCCATTTGCCAACAGTGCATCCAAGACCCTCTGCGCGCTTCGTGTATGACACCGTGAATACGCCTGCTGCCTTTCTTCCTCTGCCAACGAGTAACTTTGAAAAAAAGTGTATTTGTAGTCAATGGCACCTTCAATTGCGGCGCCTGGGTGAAAGGTCATTAATCATAGTTTAATGGCGTTGACTCTGATCAGTACAGGTAATTTGTGCACTCACGGGCTATCCGGGAACAACGCACGACGGCCAATAACACGTGTCTGAATGGTTGGTAATTCTCATATGCGACGTATGTTGCACCTCCAAGTAAGAGTGCCGTAGCCGGGTAAAGGATCCATGGATTTGCATTTGGACGTTTTTTGGACGAGATTAGGACGTCAGTCTTGGGCAAGATTGAGAAAGAACGATATCTTGGCTTCGTGCGCGGTATCCGAGAGGTATTGGAGTCAAGGAAACCATGGAGAGACCTGAAGACACTGGTGCTCCGGCGAGACATGGAAGACATTCGCTGGATATGGTAACAAGGGTAAAATAACTTATGCTATCTCTCGTAATTATCAACTCAAAAAGATCAAACAACTGATAGTCTAATCTTCGAACAATGGTTGAAAAGCCTGAAAAATCAATATAGACAAGAGAGATACACTGAAGAAGCAAAGCTGGCTTACCTTCTTGCTATCTTTATCTCCGTCCTGGGTGGGACCAAACTCATCCTCGAATAGATCCAAACTTTCTCCGCCGTCTCCCCTCTCACTCGAGAAATCGACTCCCGTGTCTCTTATGATATTAATTCCAACTTCCTCTCCGTCTCCCTCTAACATGGCCGTAAGTTCCTCGCGACTCATATATTCTACACCCAGGCCCGACCCCCTAATTGCTAGCTCATCTTTTTCGGAGAGCTGCGATAGTGGAAAGAAGAGTGGAGTTTTGGCGCGTCGGGCCTCTGTGGTCAGGGAGATAGGAGGTGGAACAATTTGTGACGACTGTGGATAGAAGAGAGGTTCATCCGAGCGAGAAAAAGTCGAATTTTCAGCCCTTCTGATTGTGCCATCTACAGCGTTTTCACGGATGGTACCTGCTTCGTTGGTGGCGCCGCCCGACTCGCAGAGTTCCGTAGCATCAAAATCTCCGTTCTGCGAAACATGAAAAAGGAGTGAGTGACTTCCCTGTGTCCGATTACGATTAGAGGTGATCGACGGGGGTGGCATCGCAAGTTCGTCTTCTAATGTCGTCGAGTTTCCTCTGTGCACACCCCCTACTACAGGTATTTCCGTCCTTTGTACGGCTTTCATCGATTTCTTGACTTTCTCCACACGTGGCGTCTCACTTCTTCTACTACCAGAACCCGATGCATTCAAAGGTTGCTGCTGCGCCTCGTTGTCCGGGTGTGGTCTTTTCTGTCCGCCCGGTTGTTGAGGCGTAGACGAATTTCGCGCGTTCATATTTGTGTTAGACGACGTTCCCTGCAGCTGTGATGTGGATACTACAAAAAGGCCGTCGGATTCATCACCTTCAACGTCGATGAAAAGTGGTGCGGCGGGCTCCGTAAAGCGGAGATCTAGCGCTGAAGCCATGGATTCAGCAAACGCGATCGTAGCCTAGTACAGATGAGTTTGGAGGCACAACATGGACAAGTAGCATGACAAACGTTGAACTCTCGCAAATGGAAGGCGATAGTAACAGGTGGGTCGGCTATTTCGTACACATCGAACTCGTCGGAGCTTATGGTGAGCTCAGTGGCCAGTTGTGCTCTGCCTGCCGGGGCCGGATCATGAACACTGATTGCAGCTTGGCGGGTGGCACTGACCTTTAGTATCGATTGTCGACTCAAGACTCTTTACGACAACGTCCGTATCTCCGAACGTCCATACAATCTGAGGATCGTTTTTCATACCACGACCACTAGAGAAATGCTCAATGATGTCTTTGATAGCTCTTGGACCAATGGTGAGACGGGATTCATTTTCAGATTCCGGGACACCAGGCGAAAGGAGAGAAGTAGGTATAAGAAGGGGCAAACGATGTGTTTTTACGATACCTAGTGGAATATATGAGACAAGACATGGGTGTTGGAGAAAAAAAACATGCCATGTTTACAATGTAAGCGTACAATGAGCCTGCTTTCCAGCGTGTCCTCGTCATCCTGTGGCTGATCGTTGGCCGGGCCTTCTATGATGACCAGCTCGCACCGTTCAACCGCTTTTTCAATGGTCCTGTGCTTGAATATCGACAAAAGTGTCTACAGAGCCATCGAGATACATACTATGAGATATGAGTGCATGCAAAACGCACCTTTACGAGAAGCTGACCCTTTACATCCTGTGGTTCGGCGGGGCTGGCAGCCCCGTTCGTGCCACCGCCTAGGCGATATTTGGAAAAGAACATCCTGCCATACCTGAAGCGACAATATGCGGAGAGTGAAGAGTTTGTCGCGCTCAAGACGAAATGTTGAGCGTCTCCGTATAGGACGAGGTCATCGCCATATCGCGACAGACAAATCAAGGCCCTGATGAACGCTTCTCGTTGACTGAGCCTGCATGCGAGCAAAGAAAGCGTTGAGGACGTACGTTTGAGTGCGGCGGCGCTGAGCGTCGCCTGCATCATAGTATGGTCATGAGAAGAGCTTGAGTCATCATGCTCGTCAAGCTCGCCATCGTCGGTGGAGGGCCGTCCGCGTTCTATGTTGCCTCACGGCTGCTGTCGCTCGTGTCCGCGTCGCCGTTGGTGAGAGTGCACGTATACGACAGTCTGTGGGCACCACACGGCCTCGTCCGCTATGGTGTCGCCCCAGACCATCCGGAAGTCAAGGTGCGTGCTTGACGCGTCGCTCGTCGTTGCACGCTCACGCTACGCAAGAATTGCACGAACAAGTTCGACCAGACTGCTGCTGACCCGCGATTCCGATTCTTTGGCAACGTCCATGTCGGCAGCGCGCCGTCGAGCACGATACCACACACGTTCCCGCTTGCATTGTCGTCCCTGCTGCAAAACTACACCCACGTCCTGTTTGCGACGGGGTGCACGCTTCCGACTCTCCATCCAGCCATACCTCCGTCCTCGCACTGCGTTCCCGCGCTCTCCCTCGTGCACTGGTACACTCGGCATCCCTCCCTCCCCCCCGCGCCCCCCCTCGACAAGACCACCCACCTCACTCTCATAGGCAATGGAAACGTCTCTCTCGATGTCGCCCGCATCTTGCTCACCTCGCCCTCCGTCCTAAAGAAATACGATGTCCCCGAGCACGTTCTCGATGTTCTCTCCCGCTCGGCTCTCAGGCACGTCTCCATCGTCGGCAGACGCGGTCCATTGGAGGCAGCTTTCACCAACAAGGAACTGCGCGAGATGATGCACCTCCCAGATGTCTCCATGGCCCCCCTTGACCCTTCCCTCCTCGCCTTCCCGGCTGAAACGGCCTTGTCTCGCCAGCAGCGTCGCACTGTCGACCTTCTTCACAAGGGTTCTCAACACCGGTTTGGAACCACACGAAAAACTTGGTCCCTTGATTTCTTTCGTGTCCCTACTGCTCTCGCCCCGTCCCATTCTCCTCTCACCGCCGACCTTACGCTCGCGCACACCGCCCTTGATCCTTCGACGGGCCGCGCAGTCGCAACAGATCGCACTTCCACGCTCACCACGTCCCTAGTTGTCACGTCGCTTGGCTTCCAAGCAGAACCATCCACCGCTTTCTTTGATCCCGCTTCCAATCACCTCCGGGCGCGCGGTGGCCGTATTCTATCCGAGTCCGGCGTTCCTCTGAGAAACATGTATGCTTCAGGATGGAGTGCTAATGGCGCCAAAGGCGTGCTGGCCACCACGATGATGGATGCATACGCGGTTGCTGATACAATTTTATCTGATATCATGTCCGACAGTGCGGGAACTGAACATGGGCGCGAAATGACACCTGATGCTCTCACACCGAGCCTTGCTCCTCATCCAGAAGATCCACCTGAGGAGATCAAGCGAGGAATAAATGATGGCCTGGTTACTCAGTACCATGATTGGGATGTTATAAACGCCGAGGAGATACGTAGGGGCGCGTTATTGGGGAAAGAGCGAGAAAGGATGGGCTGGGAAGATGTCCGGCAGTTCCTCTCACCCTTGCGATAGATCACCCTCCATTCAAATAATTCTTCAAGATGGGGACATTACATAGATGTAAACGTATCTTATAGTAATGCAGCACTACTCATCCCTTCCCCTCCGGCTTTCGGCTGTTATCCGGCTCGATATCTCTCAGCTTCGCAGCTGTTATCGCATCAATCCTTCTTCTGGAAAACAGGATGAGGTAGTGGTCGTCGCGGTCGCTTCGGCGTTGCCGAGGGCAAGTTCTGCAAATCACTGAACCCTGTCGACTTCGGAGGTGCATTGCAGCGCGCATTGTTCTGTGAATTGATCAATATCAAGGTCTCATTTTGAACCGTGGGTGACACGTACCTCGGCCTCTTGTTTTTGCTTTGAATAAAATGCAAACAAATCTGCAATTTGCTGCTCGACTGCTTGTTTTTCCTGGTGCAGTCTCCCGACATCCTGAGTCATCGCAGCAACTTCTCGACCAAGTTCTGCTTTAAAGTGCTCGACGTGCGCTACGTCACGCGATTCAGGTCAATAACGGGCATTTTCTTGATCCGCCGTTTACTAGTCACCTTGAACATTGATGGCCGTAGCCTCCTTCATGGCTTCTACGAACCGCAGTCTTTCGCCGCGAATTTCGTTCGTGAGCTCTGCGAAAATTTCAAGATGATCAGAACGCCGCGAATTGAACTCTAGATCCATACCCGCTGAGAGGGCACGGAGCATCTGTTCTTGCTCTTGCCGCTGGCGATTAACGATCTCGAGCACGGAATCTGTCACTGGAAATCCAGCATCACAACTCTGTGGGCACGAACGATTGCGAACCGGCGCCTCGTCAACATACCAAGCGTAGTCCGTTGTTCAGCGCTATTCTTCATTTGTTCTCTGACGGTATTCATCAGTTCGGCAACGAATGCTTGTAGTTGATCTTCGTCCGAAGCTTTAGCGTTCACGGATGATACAAGGTGTCTGATCTCGCTGAGCATTCCTTGGGGTTGTCCGTCCGTGTTATCTTCTGAGAAGACGCCAAGGTGAGAGCAAAGTTGTTCAACGTTTGCAGCTACTGATTGGATATGGACAGTGCCGCCGTTTACAAAAGCATCGAGCCACTATGAAAATCACAATAAGCCTAGCGGATTACGGGAGAGACTGGAAACTGAAATCGAGACATACCGAGTTCAGCTCATTGAGATAACGAACACTGTCTGTTTGTTGGTCGAGCTGGAGTTTCCGCTGCCCCTCTTCTACCTTGAGATGATCCAAAATAGCTTGAAACTAGGAGGAGATGAAATAAATGTGATAAAAGTGTGCACCGAATGAAACATCAGACCTTCTCTGACTCTGAATGAACATCCGAGGCTTGCAACGGGGTCGCATCGTGGAGCTCCATTCGTGCCGAAACAGTGGCAGTGCTGGATCTGTACAGAGACGCAAGTTCGTCGAGTTTCGAGTATATATCGGAGAGATCAACAGATGGGTGGGAGGACTCATCCCGAAGACCATCCTTGGTCGGGGGCAAAAGGCAAGGTGAGTGAGAAGCATCTACATTGGTCTTAGCTCTAGCATCCGTCAGACAAGGCTGCTGTTCGGCCTCTTGTATAGCTTGACGCCACAGTTGCGTCTGACCATGTTCGATGGACGTCAGCTTTTCAATCAGAAGTGGAGCTAACGTTGCGAGTTGTGTCTGTAAATCCTCGAACATCTTTACCAGCGAATCTACCTGCGAATGCTCCGATTTCGCTAGGATTTGCTTCCTCAACGCTTCCAGGCTAGTCAAGACGTTCCGAAAACTTGCATTGTCACTGTGGCCATTTGAACTAGATGCTGGTTTCGCCGCCACCATCGCCCGCCTAAGTAATACCTGTATCTCGTTTGGGAGAGTATGGATATCTCGCTGAAGTGAAATGATCTGTTCGCCCAGTCCTGCTGTTTGGTCGTAATGTTTTGCAGCAGTCTCCTTGATGAGCTCTTCCAAGGGCGCCAGTTGTGGCCCTATGCCATCGATGGCGAGCGGTGATGTCGGTGGATTTTCGACGTGTTCTCGTACCGCAAGATCGGAGAGATCGGCCCGCAAAGAGGCCACCGGTGCTGCAAGTGATAAAGCTCTCGTAGGCGAACTAAGTGGCGTCGGTGCAATCAATGACTGAGGCCCTGCACGACTCCTCTTAAACGCGCTCCGGACAGAGGCAGTTTCGGAAAGTAACGCGTTTGGCGGGTGGGGAAGCGGAATCACGATAGAACCGTCCGTTGAAGGTGTCTCCACGATCTTGCTCCGGTTCCCTCTCACGTTCTCTCCCTGGAGCTTTTCGATATGTGCAAACGGGCGCCCCTGTTCCGCTGGATGCTCGGTTTTGGCACGCCGGAGTGCGGTACCCGCGCTCGACGAAGTGACAGCACTCGACGGGGGACTAGCAAGTTCTGGGCGCTCGATCTGGGCGAGGCGTTGCGTGACCACGGATAGTGTTCCGAGGTTGGCAATAGAAGGGCTTTTGGATCGAGAGTGGGGAATGGAGAGTTGAGAGGGTGGGCGAGGTGGAGAGATAGACAGGGGAGAGTGAGCATAACGTGGTGACTTGGCAATGGGTGTAAGAGGTGGCGTTTGCTGAAGAGTAGACTGAGTCAAAGGGGTCTTTGGCGCACTGGAAGACGTATATTCAGATCTTGCCTCTTCGGGAGACGGAAGGGATTCCGGAGCAACATCTGTCCTAATGGTAAGGGCTTCGCTGGGTTTCGATCCATGCACAATTTCGCCTCTGCCACGATGCGACCTGAGGACCACATCCCTGTATCAGGGTAGGTTTGAGAACGGAAAGCGGGCGTTAAATCTCACCAGATTGCACCAATCCAGCGTGCACGCTCTTGACTAGAAGTCGCAGCAAATGTCTCCCTTGTTCGGTCTTGAAAGGATAGCTCAAAGGACTTTAGATCGCCTTTATGGCCGGGCCGTGACACGTGTTCGTAAAGAGATCGTACGTCCACAAGCCCATCCAACTGAATGATGTGACTAGAGGGAGTGTCGCGCATCGTATACCAAGTGATTGACAAGTGTGAGTCGTATAGTACCACTGTGCATGATACCCAGACAGGAGACTGTGCCGGCGGCCGGGAGAGGTAAAGCAGGACGCCAGAGTGCATGGGCGCAGCTTCATCGGGGGCTGGAGTTGTTTTCTCCTTCGAGGAACTCGAAACCACCTGGGATCCTGCAAGAGAAACGCACTCCCCCGGAACTGCAACATCCAGCCCGAGGGCGTAAGGAGGAATGGGCTCATCATCGTCTGATTCCCTGTCCTTCTTCTTCTTGAAGACGGACATGAAATTTCGCAAGGAGTTGCTCAATGATCTTCCCTTGGTCTTGGGGGACACAACAGTGAGAAAAGGAGGATGTACGTCGCGAGAGCCGGTCTCTGATGATGCGCAGGTAGGCCGCACTTGAACTGTTTCTGACGCGCCTATCATGGATTCAAATCGATGTATTAGTTGCTTTGCGGACTGACGTCGCAGAGTCGGGATAAGAACGGGATTCAACACTTGGTCGATTGACCGGTAAGGCTCATGAACTATGAGACTACCATGTTCGCCCCGATACTCTGCCCGCTCGGAGGCCGGTTGGCCAGATCCGTTACCATGGTCCAAACTTCGAGGGCCTCCAACTCCTGCCTTTGAAGCCTGAAGGCCCTTCAACTCATTCGCAGAAGTGTTGGCTGTACTTTCTCGAAGCATTGGAAAGACGATCGGCGTCGTGTTGATATGTGCTCTAAGAATCGGCAGTAGCTTTAAGAGCTTTAAGAGAGTAACGTCTCTCACAGCGTCAGCGAAGGAATACCACTTACTGCGAGGGGAATTTCTAGTCGCAATATTGACGGAAGGAGTGTGACACATCGAACCTGGTCTGATACCAAATTCCACGAGGCAAATAATCTGGAGACCAGAGCACGACACGATGACCACCGGAGTCGTATCCTGGAGGTTTCAAATAAAATATACGTGCCTTGCCATTGGCTGTAATATCCATACATTGAATGGCGATTATACATTGAGATGGGTAGTAAGCAAGATAAGTATGTAACGTCTAGTGGCCGGCAGGTGAAGGTTGTGGCGCCATGTTTTCGGGTACTGGAGGCCAGTTTTAGGTGGGATGACATGAAGAAGAAAGAGACCTACATGGAGGTAGTTGTGGTCGCGTGCCCTCGCTGAAGACGCGGGAGAGTAAAACCCCGACGCCCTCGAAGACACCAAGCAGAATGCCGCAAGCAACGGCAGAACTTAGCGCGGATTTGGGGCCACCTGAGGACGGAGGAGGTATGAGATGAAAAACTTGAGCGCCAACAGGACTCACTGCGTGCAGCCAGACAACCGCCAGTCATGAAACCAGATATGATGGCGTTCCAAGCGTCCTCCTTTTGTCGCCAGCCCTTGACAGCACAGTCGAATGTGGAGAACATGCCACCCCAGACTCCAAAATTGCCTCCGGTCACGGGCGCCCGAGCCTTTATTGTGGAGATGGCACCGACAATACGCTCTCCCTGTCGGGACGATTAGCGAATGGAAAAGAGGGAACGGAAGACATGCTCGGGGAGAATTTCGCGCGCCCTTTATACCGTGCCATATGCCACCTCCGACTGCGCCCATTGCAAAGGCCCCTCCAAAGTCATTGAGTATTACCCATGGACTATGAAAAACGTTGGTAAAGTTCTGTCGGATGAATAGTACGCTTACCAGGGATCGCGGGTGTGGTCCGCCTGAGACATGGTATTAAACTATTATGGTATTTGTCGACTGAGGAAGACGTCCAGATTTTTTTCATTGAGGGCAGGCCTGGAAATAACGTAGCACGTGACCGCGCCATAGAAATGGCCGACCGACGTTGGACGCGTCGTCAACAACGTCGAGTACGTCGAGAACAGCGACGAAAACGTCGTCGTCGATGCGTGGCACAGCCCGCAGAGTATCGCTGGCGTTCGTCGAGCTGCCGTTGCGGACCCCACTTAAGCACGTGTCATCCGAAGCGGGCCGCAAAGAAAACGCGTTGTCTCATTCATCTGCTCCTCAGATGAGCTCCAGCACGTCCCCCGCACCCGCCAGCGGAAAGAGAAAGCTCGATGCAGACGCACCTGTCCCCGAGCAGCCAGCAACCAAGAAGCATAAACAACCAACGGACACCCCGCCAGTCGCGAATGTGACCGACGAGTATCCCAACGGCTTTGTCTACTGCCATCAGTGCAACAAGAAACGCGACGCCACAGGTTCGTCTTTCCCTCCATTCCCGCAGTTCATCTCCTGACATCACTTAGTCTGTGTCCGTTGCACTGCGAATGACCACAAGAGCCGCAGATGCAACGCCAAGTACTGCAAGCCTTGTCTCAAAAATCGCTACGGTCTTATCCTCGAAGACATCCTCGCCGATGGCGAAACAGACCAGGCCAACCACGTCCACGGGTTGGGCTATCACTTCAGGTAACCATTCCGCCACACTCTGCCGATATTGCAGATCAGTGACTTGCCACCAGGTGCCCACGATGCGATGACGCCTGTAATTGTGTCGCCTGCCGAAAGGCCAAGGGCTTGCAACCGACAGGGTTCGAGACCGTCCTCGTGCACAATACCTAAGCTAACATCTGTATCCAGTAATCTAGCCAATGCAGCACGTCAATCCGGTCTCACATCGGCTGCCGATGTTCTACGTCAGGACCCTAAGGCAGCCGTGAGTTCACTGTAGCGTGGTCAACAAGCTGTCTGATCCTTTCCTCAGGGTCCGATGGCACATAAACCGGGTGAGAAAAAGACAAAACAACAACGAACAGCACAAGGAATTCATTCGAATAACGACAAATCCGCTTCAGTCAAGGATGTCACCAAGCAGGTCGCGCGATCCTCGAGACCGGAGGCAGAACCGAAACCGAAGTCTGCACTAAAGCCCAAGGTGAAAACTCTCCCTAAACCAAGGCTGCTTGCAAAGCCGACTTGGACATGCGTGGGGACTGTTCTGTCAAGGTCCGAAGCCGAAGAGCGCATCAATATCCGCGAGTTTGCTCTGCGATTCTCTCCTGTGTTAGAGCTATCTCGTACCCAGTTGGATGAATTGGACGAAATAAAATCGTCTCGAACCCGCACGCCCGAGGAAGACGACGACGACCTCGTCCCCTGGGTCAGCGAAGCGTGTGTCAAGTCACTCCTGACTGGTCTCCTAAATATGCTAGATGCCAAAGGAGAACGTGAGAAGGTAGGCTGTTTTCAAGAATACCATGTGCGATGGGGGGTTCTGATCTTATTTATAGCACATAAAAGCAACCGTGAAATCGATTCGAGAGAGTGGTGCGCACCTCAACAAGATTTGGGCTGCTCTTGCCACGTTCCGCGACTGGCAAGAGAATGCATCCTCGTCTTCTCGTTCTACTTCCGCTGGCTTTCCTATTGTCTTTCCGGACCCTTTGCCCCCTCCAGAATCAGTTTCTATCATTCGGACACGTAGTGGGGCCAATCAGTCCACAGGATGTGTTAATGTCCTCCGCACGGCTCAGCTTGTTCCTGTCATCTCTGCACTCGTCGATGCTGCTGTTGAGTCCGGAGTAGCGAAACAAGAGCTAGAGGCGGGGATCCAAGAGTCCAAAGAAAGGATCAAGGAGGCGCGAGAAGCGCACCGCATCGAGAACGAGCGATTTGAACAGGAGAAAGAACGCGAGAAAACGACTGGAAAACGGGTGGGTGTGCATCTGGGTCCAGCTCAATTAATTCAAGTTGACGCGTTCGCAGCTGGACAAATCAAAAACGGAGTATCATAAGCGCATCGTGACAACTATCGATGACGCATTGAAAATGACCTCGTATGCGACCATTCCTCGAATTTCGCCTTTGGGAAGAGACATAGAAGGGCGCATATACTGGGCCCTCACCCCAGGGATGAACGAGCGCGAAGATGCTCTAGAGCTGCTTCGATCGTATTCTCAGGGACGTGCCCACAAACCAAGAAATCGTCGCAGACCCCTTGTTCCGTCCGAAGAAGAGCGTAGTGGTCTCAGAAAGTGGTCATGGTTTGTTGCTGTTTGGGGCAAGAGACCATCGATCGCAGAACGTACTCGCGGCGACGACTCTGACGATAGCGAGGGTGAGGACGATGAAGACGACGAACAATGGTGGGGATTCTGGGACCCCGAAGAGATTATGAAGTTGGCATCTTGGATCCGTTTCAAGGCTGACCTAGAAGATACCCCGGAGCGGTTGTCCAACCAGAGTGTCAAGGCCCCTTCCAGGTCAAACACACGAACCCCCGACACGGACGTAGACATGGAAAACCTGACCGACGAGGATCCCGACGACAAACTAGATGATGATAACATAGAGGCTAGCATGGTTCCGACCAATGGCGAAGTCATGACTCTGGTCAAGGAACTGGAACAATACGGATCACTCCTCCGAGGGAGGATCAAGAGGGATGAGGAGTAGGAGCCATTGCGCAGTGCGCTGTGGGGATAATTCAGGATTCAGTATGTTATACTCTATTTGTTAATAATGATAGAGTACTCGGGTTCAGTGCACACTTATAGTTTGATACCTACTTATATCCGTACATTATATATCTTGCTGTCGAATATCTCTTATTGGATGTGGGATAAGAGTCTTGTTAGAAGACTGTCGTCCTCGATGGTGCGTTCGACACATTTCGAGAGTTGTTCTGCAAGGCGGACAGCGAGCACATGCTTACACTGGCAGGGTAAACTCGATCGTGACAGTGTAATACAGAACAAAAGGCGGACCTACCATCAGATGAGATTCGCTCATCAACACCGCGAATGCGAATGCAGGACAAGTGCAGTAGCAGGGCGTGCGTGGCGACCAACCCAGGCTTGGGAAAACGCTGTACGTCGCAGTGGACCCAAGGACCTCGTAGTGGTATGCCCCCCACGACGTCCGGTACTTGAGCACTACAGAACGGCGTGAGCGAACGCACGGGCAATTCGGGAGTACACACCAGTCTCACGGTCGACGAGGTCCAGCGCAGCCAAGAGCAGCGTGTCCGGGAACAGCGCGCGGAGCTTGTCGACCCCTTCCTCGACTGGATCTGTATCAGCGACACTGGTTACAGTGTACGATCGCAGTCTTACGGGTATTTTCGTCGATAGAGCCCACGATAGCGTGTGCGATGTGTCCCAAAGTCGGCTTGGTTGACATCTCTCGGGTTGTTGTCTAACATGGCGCCATCCAACTACCTTTTCGTCTTTGCTCAAGCACACGAGGAATTCCGCGTACCAGAGCTCCGATCTATAGCAGAGCTCCATGGCTTCGAGATCGCATTCGACCGGTATGCTACCGAGGACCTCGCCGACGCCGTCAAGCGGCCGTTCATGATCCTCAGGCTGGAGAAAGAGGAACACGCCAGGCTGCTCGCCAACAGATGTATATTAATCAAGTATGCCAAAAGTCTTCTGTATAATCGCTCGCTCCTCATCCTTATGTAGATCAATCTATGAATTTTATGCACAGGGGTCGACCTACGATGAACTACACGAAGCCAACAAACGCGTCCGACACCTCTGGGAGCGCTACATCCCAGACACCTCGTTCAAAATCACCGTCATTGGGTACAACCGTGGGCTTTCTCAACGTCGACAGCGTGACGTGATAGAGAGCTTCTCCTACATGGACTTTTTGGGAGAGATCAAGATGAAATCTCCAGAGATCACATTAGGGGTTTTTGAGGAGTGTACGTGCCGTGCAGCCCTGGTAGAGATAATTCTACGGGCTGACCTTCATGGACATCGGATGCAGACGAGGATGTTTATGGGCCTGGTGGACGACGAAGTGTGGATGGAGAATTCAAAAAGGCTTACTTTGGCAGGTTGGTACGTCTCTCTGGCATTCTTCGCCTGTCCACTTATCTGTCCTAATCACCAACAGGTTGCAGAAGGGACGGCACGCAACCTGATCGGGACGTTTAACGTGAAGAAAAGAGCATACTTTGGAAACACGAGCATGGAGGCCGAGATGTCATTGCTGATGGCCAATCAAACGCAGGTTAGCTGGCATTCGAATAACGACAGATCAGCTACCTGAGCTGTGGCAGGCTGCGCCAGGAAAGCTCATGTACGACCCCTTCGTCGGAACGGGAAGCATGGCCTACGTACGTACCCCGTTCCAGAGCGACTTGGGCACGGCGCGTGACCAACATCGTGACCAGACAACAGCATACTTTGGAGCCTACGTCTACGGGTCTGACATTGACGGCAGACAAATGCGTGGCAAAGGTGGCGTCTCCGTGCCCCTGAGCCTTCATCCTCTAACTGACGTTATGCCGAAGCTGACACCCCGGGCATCTTCCGTGCGGCTGCTCAATATGGGGTCGCACATCGGATCATGGACTTGTGTACATTTGATGTCACGCGACACCCTTGGCGATGTGGCGCCCTCTTTGATGCTATCATCACCGATCCACCGTGTGCGTTTCTTGTCTAATCATGTGCACACTGACCATGTGGAACGACGCAATCTGACGCACGACAGATGGAGTACGGGCTGGAGCTAAACGCCTCGGACGCAAAAAGCTGCGCGACGATCGGCCACCACCTCAGACTCCTCGACGGCATGTCTTTTTCTGGATCTAGCCTGTTGCCTCTCTGACGTCGGCGTTGGCAGTGACCCAAACCAGCCGTATATTCCGCCCACGAAACCGTACGAGCTCTCCGCGCTGATCATCGACCTCGTGCTCTTTGCTCGCTACCAGCTCAAGCCTCGCGGATTGCTCGTATTTTTCCTTCCTACGGTGACAGAGACGTATGAGGAAGTGGACATCCACGCTGCGCTGTGCGAGGGGATGGAGCTTGTGGCAAACTCCGTACAAGGTTTTGGAAGCTGGGGGAGACGGGTGGGTGTCACGAGCTATGAACCTTGGCAGGAACACGGACCCATTTAATATTTGCAGCTTATCACGGTCCGCAAGACGACCACAGAGAGCCACCCACCGCCCATATTTGATTCGACTGACACGAACCATGTGGGGAGTCCAGCCCACAAGGACTTCCGAGAAAAATATTTTCAGGGGTTCAAGAAAGCGAGTGACTAATGAAGGTGGTATTAGTGGTTTCCAGTGCTAATTGCACGAAAACATGGTGATAAGTACGGTATGGTATAGTCAGTATGTCAAGCTACAAGCTGTTACAGGAAAAACACATTCAAAACATTAGCGACCGAAGTTCAGGCGCCACCTATATACACACGTCCGTAAATGCCCGCCATCCCTTCGCGTCTATCCATTACATATAGTTTTCTGTCCGAACGGTCGTCATGAGGGGTCCTTTATTGATCCGAGTTCCTCTATAGTTCCTTCGGGTTCTGCAGCGTTACTAGACTTAGGAACCATGGGAACAACAATATCTGCTGCCATTGTCTCATCCAGCTCTCGGCGGGCCTGCCGCGCTTGCACGAAGAACACGATGGTGCCGAAAAGCATTACGGTTGCGCCGTGCAAGATGAGAGCGTTAGTCATATTGTACGGCGGGTTTGCAGTTGAAGAGGCACGAAGGGCACCTTCGCCTAGATCATACACTGTTCAGCAAGTCAAACAAAGGGACGAAATCAAGCGAACCAAGAATAAATACGATAGCAAACAAGCTTCCGCTGTGAGGCGTGAGTGGGACTCGAGTGCTGTAAACAATCGGCTCACCTGCACCATAAAAGGGCTGCGCTCGCATCGGCGTTCCTGGTTAGTTCGACTCCGAGCTCCAAACCAATGGGAAGCATCGTCATGGAGCATATCCCAATAATGACAAAAATCGCAAATAGCGTGGCGGTATTATCTGGGCGGACTTGAAGGTGCCAATTAGGGTCAAACCATAGGAAAAAAAGAAAGCCCACCAGCCCAAATCAAGGAGAACCAACCAGCTGCTACGAGGGGAACGAGGATTTTGAGGGTAATGCCGAGTCTATGAGTGAAGATTCGGTCGAACAAGGGTGCAGTGATGATTGAAGCAACGATGCCGGAGAGCAGAAGGGTTGCACCCAGTAGTCCTGCGGTTGTATCGGAATATCCCATAGGCACCTGGAATGAGCGGAGTCGTATGTCACAGGAATAGATAGAGACGGAGTCAGCAGTACTTACGAACCACTCTGCTGATAATACACTGAAAGCATTAGTAGCGCCAACGAATACACCGAAAAGGGTGACGACGAAGACAAAGTCTACACGTTCACGAAAGGTCATATATGCGTCCGGTGGAACCGACCAACCCAAGATAGCACGGCAGAGGGATGAGAGGGATCGAGGAGGCTTGGAACCAGCATAGGCTAGGAATATTAAATTTTGACAAAGAGAAGCGGTGAATGAGATGAGAGCTTACTAGGAGGAGTAGGGGGGGCATCGACGACGAGGAAGGCGGGTGGTATACCTGCTGTAGAGATAATTGCTAAAACAAGAACCTACAAGGTAGTGAGTCGATGGGCTTAGTGGTGGAAAGGACAGAATGATGTGACAGGAATGACTGACAGATTGACGGGCAGTTCCGACGAGAGGAGCGAGTAGCTGGCCAATCGCACCACCCACTGGATTGGCTGCATGGAAGAAAGATGAGAGTGATAAGGGGAGTGAGAGGAGAGGGCGGACCGATTGCGATGAGCATGGTTGCGGTAGTGCGGCCGCGGAGATCGAACCATTTTTCCGAATACATGGGACCAAGGACCTGGAAGACGGGTTGTGCGATTGCAGAAAACATCTTTTTTGAGAGGCCATAAGGGAATACGGTGGGAAACGAGAGAGATTAGACGCTACCTGGCCAAATATGAGGAGGGCATAAGCGGATTGAGATGAAAGAGAAGTGGTTGTTCCAGCGTAACGGACCCATCCGGAGATGAGGGTCAAAAGAGCACCGAGTTGGGCCTACAAGGGAAAGATGAGGAAAGGAGTAACAAGGTAAGAAAGTAAGGCATACACAACGACTGATACCGAAGCGAGAGCAAAATACAGGGACGAGGAGAGAGATGGGAATAAATATGCAGGACACGATGTTACCAAGCCAATTGACTTGGTCTAAAGAAATGTCGAACTCTGCGGCAGCTAGGACAGGGGGTTGGTAGATATATGGGTGAGTGAAACGTCGAGATACCTTCTGTGGAAATTGGACCGAACCAAGCCCATGGCATGCCAGTAACGAAGCCAAGGACAATCTGGGCCGGCGACGGTGAGGGTTGCGAGGGAAGACAAAGGGAGACGCACGAAAGCGAACAGGCCCACGAACCTGGACTTGTACTGTCTATACTTTACGTGGTTCGGTTGGGGTAACGACAAAGAAGCCTTGTCGAGGGATGCGGAGGGATCACTCGCCGCGTTGGACATCGTTGTCACCGTCCGACCAAACGTATGATAGATTACACCGCCACGACTTAGTACCAGTTGGACTACTTCGTCCGGGGTCGTACTTTCCTTTTTCGGAAGAGACTCGGCTCCGCTTCTTCCGCTTCGGGCCGGACTTGAGCGGGGTCATACACCTCACCAAGTCCCACCGCGACTGTCTTTCGCCTCACTTTGAACCTCTTTTCCCCCTCTCCCTCCTCTCCCTCCTCCCTCTCTCCTCCTCCTTCCTTTTCTTCTTCATCTTCTGCTTTGCGTTTCTTGTCTTCCGTACTCTTTTCTACTACTGTCCATGCGCCAGGCGTGCCTGCGTGCATCCTCTCTCTCGTCGTTTCTCCATTGGGATCTGTGTAACCAAGCGATGCTGGCGTACTGTAGTTAGCATATGGATCGGATGGCTTTCCCATCTTTGGCTTGGGTTTTGGTACTGCCGTCGTGTTCCTTGATGCCGATCCTACACCGCTCCCTCCCCGCCCAGCAGCGACATCCAGCGCATATGCCGCCTCTGCTGCCTACCACCCATCAGTCAGCCGCAAACTTCTGTCAGTCTCTCGAACATACCTTGCCAACGCTTGCCATGATCCCCTTCTCCTCCTCTCTCTCCCGCACCCGTTTTTCCCCTTCCTTGTACAGCCCCCTCACAAATCGCTCCACGTTCCCCTGGTGGCGCAGGCCATTCTCGTGCTGTTGTCGTGATGGCTTGTCGTCCGCAATGTAGATGTTACAGTATTTGCAGAGGTACCGTTTGTGCGACACCCAGTACTCCGACATGGCCGTAGCTAGTCAAGCCTACTACCTCATTACATAATTCACTTGTGAGTATCCATCTTGACCCTAGTCTACAATGTCTGATCACAGCCCTCTTGATTCCGAAGATAACATCGAGATAATCCAAGATGATGTCGAAGATATGGAAGAAATAAACGCTATCACCGAACTTGGAACGACACTGATCCAGGCGATCCTTGAAAAAGAGCCTTTGCAAAATATTCGTGATCTTATCGACGCTGGCGCCCCACTCTGGTTCCAGGATAACGAAGGAACATCCCCCCTCCATGCCGCTGCATATGTCGCCAACGCCACTCTTGTAAAACAGCTCCTCGAGGAAGGCGCCGTATGGAACGCAGGCGAGTATTTCTCTCTTCTTTTCTGTATCCCTTATCTCATCTCCATTGTCAGTGGACAACCTTGGGAACACGGCCGGCGATATTGCACTCTCGACGAACAACGATGCATGCTATACCCTCATTCGTGACGCTGGCATTCGTGCAGGTTCTTCATGTACAACCCCGTTCCGTTACCCTCATTGACATTCCAACAGAATTGCTTCTTACCCTTGTCTCTTCAAAATCGCCACCGATTGAGGCTCCCTCCTCCTTGCTGATTCGTAATGGTTGCGACACCTCTGCAGCCGGATCCACCGATGCATTCCTCGCTTCGCGCCTGCAATTCACCAAGGACGACAAAGGCGAAGACATTTGCCTTTTAAATCTCGAGGACGGCACCAAAGTAGGCGTCATGATGGGTTGGGAACGTGACATCAGTAAGCAGTTTGACTGCACAACATCATGCGTTTCGCATACCAAAATACACAGTGCGCAAAACAGCCGACGAACTCTGCTTGAGTCACCCAAAGCTGGACAATGGGCTAAAGATTCTCAATATTGGATTTGGTCTGGGTACCGTTCGTCAATCTCCTTTTTTACTCTTTGACCACCTCTGATGTCTTGCAAGATCGACACTATGTTTCAATCTCTCTCCAAACAACCCTCTCTCCACGTCATCATTGAGGCGCATCCCGACGTGCTAACTTACTTAGAAGAAAGGGGCTGGTACGATAAACCAAACGTGAAGATTCTGAAAGGCAAGTGGCAAGATGTGCTATTCAGCAACGAGTTCCTTGGACTGGGAAAGTTTGATGTTGTCTATACCGACACGTTCGCGGAATACTATGACGGTAAGTTTGGGATCCTCGAACAGAGTTATAACCTCTTAGTATGTTGGCAGAGCTTCACAGGTTTTTTAAACGTTTACCGGATTTACTTGACGGTCCGGACGCTCGGTTTAGTTTCTTCAATGGATTAGGCGCAACGAGTACGCCCAGATCTCCTTCCGTTCCGGATGGGTGCTCACTTGATGATTTTATCAAGATGCACTTTTCTACGATGTCTACACTCGTGTATCCGATTGCCACCTATCTGAAGTCGGAGCCGAGGTACAGTGGCATGATGTTGATGTTGGACCAGACGACCCAGAAGACGACGGTCGGTGGGGAGGGACGCGGAAATACTTTACTTTGCCTATATATCGATTGCCAATCGCCCAGCTCAAAACAGAGTGACCGATTTCATGCAAATAAATACCCGATTGGTTTTCTTTGAGACCCCTCTTGTGGAAATGTTGCCAACCAGACCGTTGTCATGTCGCCACCGCTTTATCGGCGGCAAAACTTTCTTTTGACTATCGCCTTGTAGTTGTTCGCCCGGTGCATCCTTGTAAAATCTCTCGCAAGACCGTCTACGACAGATAGACCCGGAGCTGGTCCTCCCTCAACATACGACGATCAAGTCCCCTCACTTATACTCACAACACGACCCCACTATCGCACTATGAGCGCTCCTTTCTCAGCCGACTCGAGACGACCCACCACCAATGTCATCGTGGTGAGCTAACTACTCGCTTGCGCTCAAGAGCTGCCGAATCATTATGTCCAGGAACTTTCTCCTTCCCAAATCCCGCCTACCCTGCCGTTCGAACTGAGGGATCACGTTCGTAACGATTTTCCTATTGCCTTTGCCCAGGCTAATTGTTATCCAGGTCTCACCCAACAATTGGGAGATCCGTGTGTCGGCGCTCTCCCAGCTGGCATCGCAGTACTGTCGACCCAATTTTGAAAGAGCGTACCTCGTCGCCATCCTACTGTGCGTCTCTCTCCCTCCATCCTGGAATCGAACCTGACACCACTCCCACAGGTTGACCCTTTTAGTTCCCATCACCACTTACTACGTTACCCTCCAAGCGTTGGAGGACACAACGTCCAGCGTAGACGAACAGTTATGGCTCGCGCGGTTCATCGCGTTCGGCGTCACGATCGCCACATGGGTCATCTTGTCTCTCCCCATAGTCGCCTGGAAATACTTCGTGCGTTCTTCCGTCCTACTCCCCCTCCCCCCACTCATCTCGAGCGACGTCCAGGGAAAACTGCGCGTGAGGAGACTGGCAGACCACTGGAACAGAGAGGATGCGCTCGCTGCTCCCTCGTACAACGTCGCTCCCGTCTGGATGGCGAGCACGCCTGGATTGTTTAGGGATGTAGTCGTAAGTTCCAAGAGCATTCCGCGACAATGTCCACACAATCGACTGGGTTCACAGGTGTTGACGGTCACCGTCCCCCAGACCAAGAAGAGCCAGTTTGATCGCGACAGCTATTTGCCCCCTGTAAGGACATCTTCATTGTTTCCGAACGACTGATGTCATTAATTATATCATTGCAGTACGTCTCCGCAAGCAGCGACGGACTGCCTGCGTACTCGGATTCAAAAGTGGCGCAGTGGTCGAAAGATTTCGGTGGTAGGATCAAATACGGAGACCTTCCGATATACACCGACAATTCGACCGTGGTCTAAGAATGACAAAGGTGGACGGTATAGCAGTTGGATGGAGTCCGGTTCACAGAGCTTTGTGCTTGAGGCACACCCGATAATGCTCCCGACAATGCGTTGATCGCACAACCTAGCGCCTGCGCGTTTGTACACAATGTTACAGGAATTTTATGTTGTCTGTCTTTTTTCTCAAAGATCGAGCAAGTGACATTGAAACGAGATCGATTAGCAGATCATAGATCGTTCGTATATATAGCATTTCAATTCTCCAGTCATTCGGAGTCACTGTCATCATTATCCACAGGTAACGTTATCATGTCATTGAGACTTTTTTGATCAAAGTAATGAGCTCGCAGAAACCACACTCGATAGATACCTCCTCACCAGTGAACAAAGGGTCGGAGAATTCGTGCAATTTCTTCAAGTTCTTGTATAAAGGACCCCATGAGGACCTGCTCGTCGGTGAACCTGTTGTAACAACGTTAACATGACAAAATTGAGAGACCGTTTGAGCACTCGCGTTTTTGCGACCGCTAGAGAGCGGCACTTGAGGAGGTCAATATCTCTGGGTTCAGATTACTAGTAGTAAGGAGCATCAAAAAGATCGCAAAAAGCGTACTTGTGATTCTTGTCCACTCCCTTGGGTGCCGTCTTTAGCTCATCTTCACGGCCAAAGATACTCTGGCGTTTTCCTTCTGGATGTGGGTGAGGCTCCCCAAAATGCGCCACAAACGCTGGGTCCGAGATGATCTCGCGAAAACGGTCTGAAGAATGTTTTAGGTGGTTTCTTGCGTGGAATTCAGGAATGGTCACTATTGAGTTTACAGTAAATGCTCTACCTTATTGTGTTTAGTTCGTTCCTGCCTGGACACCATGCCCCGGCAGCCAGCAAACTCTCGTCTCCCGGTTTAACTGCAAGAAAAGAGTGAGAAACCTACAAAAATTGACGCGGGGCAACTCACTCGATCTAATCTCACGTAAACTAGGCTCAGGGGGAACATCCACACAGACGACACTCACATGTGATCTCAAGAAGATCATATTAGGCGAGTCGTCGGAGTGATGACGTCTCAGATAAACTCACAGAAAGCGAATATCCCTTTTCTTCCGCTTCTCGAAAAACTGGCAGAGAATCCAGTCTTGTAGGGTGTCTTATCATTGCTGAAACGAATCTAGACCTAGCTCCGTGAGATGATGTACATGGGTGGGGCGACAACTGACATCGCGGTAAATTCGATGGATAACGTCCTTGACAGGCAGTGGCGGGATCTGAGGGTCGACTTCTGTAAGCATAGTAGTGAATGCCTCCACGAAACCTTTAAACTCCTTTTCGCATCGCCGATAGACAGGTTCTAGGGAGTAAACAAGTACTGTAAGTGTCCATCGCAATGGTGGCGATACGGCAAAGTAGTACCATGAAGTTTGAACCTGGAATACGCGAACACAGTTTGTGGCAGAACGCGACAGGGAGAGGGAATGTGCTTACCAGGCGCGATCATTGCATGCTGGGTCTTGCATGTGCATCAGGAAATCCAGCGTGTGCTGAGATATCTGGCCTTCAGGCGCTGTTGAGCCGGTCATGAGCTCGATGATGCTCAATGAAATGAACGCTGTATGCACCCCATCCAGTCGTCGGTGGCTCAATAACCTTGCCAACCACCTCCTGACCGTCTTTGAGCTCGACATCGCTCTCGTCGTCATCATGTGCGGTATCCTCAACCACCTTGCGTCTTTTCCTCGCGGGGGTTCTCTTCTCCGGCGAACCCTTGGACTTGGGATCCGTGCGCACATTTGCCGACTTTTGCTTCGACTTTTGCTTGCGTTTCGAGGGTGACGCGACGCGTCGGCGCTTCTTTTTACCTGCATCTTCTGATTCGTCGAGCGCGTCGCTATGTAAAGAGAGTTCGGTGTCTTCACTGACGTAGTCCTCGCTCACATCTTCAGTTGGCGACGCGGAGCGCATGTTCACTGCTTGTTTTGCTTTGACTCTGGACATGAGGTGGTACGAAAAAAATAACGTAGATTTGTAAGAGGTATACAAGTATACAATGTTAGTCAGTCGTCTTCGTGAATGGTAATCTTTTGTTCGGTTGCTATCAGGGGTCCCTCGGCTGCTGGCTGGTCGCGCGTGGGTTCTTCATCATGGACAGCGCCGGTCTCATCTTCGTCTTCATCCTCGTCGGTCTCCTCTCCGGGTTTCCTGAACACGAGTTCCTTCCCGTTTACCAGTCTGCGTTTCTTCAAGGGCACATCAGATCCCTCTGCAGGGCCAGTTTTGTCCGACGACTTGGTTTTAGCACGCTCCTTCTTCTTCTGTCTTTTTGCGCGATTTTTGGCAGTCTTTGCCTCTGCGATGTCTTGAGCCTCTTTTCGCCGTCGCTCAAACTCTTCCATATCCGCTTCCTGTTTCATGATATCAAAACCGCCGACCAAAGTCTTTGCGAATGTACCTACTTTTCTGGACTCTTCCTCCATGATCTTGAGCCTCTCATACTCCCGTCTCCTGCTTGCCTTGTATACGTGGAACTCGCCGCTTCCTGCTCCAGCACTCGAGCCTTGCACGTTCTTCATCATCTCTCGTGCAGGACGTATTACCTTTTCCTTTGGTGGAGGGGGTATATAGGCTGGTTTGCTCGGGTCCTTGAGGAGCCGGTCGAGCTGCGAGCGCTGGCGGTCAATCGGTGTGTGTGCATGGCGAGACGTCCCTGGTGCTGGAGATGCAGAGTGTGATTTGGGCTCCGATGTCGACATGCTAGTGTATGGATTGAATCCAAGTTGGTAGTAATTACATAAATCTAGCTAACTTGGGTTACAAGGGAATGCTAATACTCCGTCCTATACGACTGTACGTCGCATTTAGCAAAACATGCTTAGAAAAAAAAGGACCGGAAGCACTCACGAAGTACTGCATTCACGCAGCCGTCATTTTCGGGGTTGTTGGTTATTTGGGCGTACTTGCCGAACACCACCTTGCCTCCAGTCGTCACCATTCCCAGCTCTGATACGTAGACCTCGATCACTGTCCCCTTTGTCAAAACACCGAGCTGGGTATATATCGGTGACTGAGGATTTTTCTTGACGCCTAGTATCTGCAACTGGAACGTCGCCTTCAAGTCGGCTATCGTAACGTTTGAATAATAGCACCGGGCCAATATTGCACGCGCTCACGATGAGTGACATTGGCTTTCTTGTACCGCAGAGCCATTGGTCTGATGAACCTTTCCATCTTGACGGGCTTTCGTGTAAAGCCCTCGCCAACGAAAGTGGCCTTTGTTACCATCCGCTTCCACGATTTGCTCTTGTTCTTGCCTGTCTTGACGACCTTGAACATCTCATCTTCAGCGATACCCCGAACCTTGGGTAAGGGAACCGAGTATTTCGCAGCCTTGTCTTTGCGTTTCTGTTTGATAGCTGATGAGAGCGCCTTGGCGTCTTTTTGACCCTCACGGTCGAGGAGGTATGTGGGAAGTGCATCATCTGGGACGGCGGACGAGTCTGCCTGCTTGACGTTGCGCTCGTCGTGTGCTTTGAGCGTCTTCTTGAGCTGGACCTTTTCGGCATGACGTTTCGCATGCAGTATTTTTGCTTTCAATCCGAATGTCTTTTGGGCCACTGCAGATGCCTTGTGGATAGCCCGGGCCTCCCTCTTGCGCCTGACGCGGCAAAGTTAGATCGGACGGAACATCGATAGAGATACTCACTTTCGTTCGTAGTAGTCTAGCCGTCTGCCATGCCGTTTGATGTGCTCCTCGATATATTCGTTCTACAGCTCACAAATCAGACGCTGTAAAAGCCTTGTTTCGCGATCCAAATACCTGCGGCTGTCCGTGGTGTCAGTTGGGAAAAGATGCCATGACGAGGTAAGAACTTGCCATTGTGCACGATCAGTGAGGGCTGCGGCAAGCGCCGAGTTGCAAACTTGAACACGACCACCACCCATCATGTGGCAAGATTCGTATGGCGCGTCTTCCTCACACAATCCCTACTACCCAGCTCAGCATACCCAGCAAAATGTACCTCTCCAATTCTATGCCGCTAGCCCCGACCAAGGCCAATTCTATCCTGGATCGCGTTCAAGTTTGGAAGGTAACATGGGCATGTCAGGCCCGATGCCATCTGGAAGCGTCGCACAGTCATACGGCGGTACTATTCAGCAACCTGGTGGTTGGTGGACTGCATTTGGCACGGGTGGATTCGACGGCGAGCCTCCATTACTAGAAGGTGGGCCGACGCACGGAACCTTGCATGTCAATTTTTAACCTAGTCCGTAGAATTGGGCATTAATTTTGCACACATACGAGCCAAATCCATGACGGTCCTCAACCCCCTTCAGCGCGTGGATGAACATATCATGGACGATGCAGACCTCGCAGGCCCTCTACTCTTCTTCTTCCTGTTTGGAATGCTCTTGCTTCTGGTCGGTCGTCTGGCCCTCGACCGTACGACTTTTTGACTCACAAAGCCGATAGTCTGGAAAACCGCAGTTTGGCTACATCTACGGCTTTGGGTTGCTGGGCTCAATGTCGATATACGCCCTACTCAACCTCATGTCCGACAATGCCATCGATGTTTATCGTGTCGTGTCGGTGCTGGGCTACTGCTTACTTCCAATGGTTGGTGTTGGCGCCGTTAGCGTAGTTATCACGCTCGAGTAAGTTGTGTCTGCTCCCTCGAAACGACTGCTCACTCTTTTCACAGTGGAATTGTTGGCTATCTGCTCTCTTTGGTTTCTATTATATGGTGTACGTTCTCGGCCTCGGGCATTTTCGTGGCGGTGTTGCGCATGTCAGAGCAACATTTGCTGGTTGCCTATCCCGTTGGCTTGCTCTACGGATGTTTCGCCCTGCTGAGTGTGTTCAACGTGGGCGCAAGTGGAGCTTCTGGTAGATAAAGATCTCTACTTATTCGATGTCACGTAGACAGCTACACTATGTGCCAAACCAATAATTGAATTTTACACTAAGTAGGATGAAATTTATGCAAGTTAGCGTACATTTAGTGGTTTCTTTCTGTCCTGCTTGACCTCAGCTGCCGGCTGTACAAGGTCAACAGTGCCTCCATGATCTCCTCCAGCGGTAAAGTTGCATACTCGTGAACGTATTGAGGTAGCGAATCCTCCAGATTAAATCCCGACTTCTTGAAGAAGGGATGCATCACGTCTGGCGTGGCTTGTCCCAGCTGACGCATCGTCAACCGTTGTATCTTCCTCTCCCTAGGTTCGTACACCAATGTCGGTTTCCCAGGGCCACTCGATGGACCAGGAGCCGCGGACTGAGCATTTCCCTCCCCCTCGTGTGGTTGCGTCGACTGTCTGGTCGAGGTAGAGTCCATCACCGAGGTACTATCGACGGCAGGAAGAGCAGAGGATGTACTAGCTCCGACCTGGTTCTTCGCCAATAGCGACGAAATAGCGCCATCCTCTGCGTGCGGCATCGACGATACTTCCGTACCAGAGCCTGCACCCTTCTTTTTCGAAATCGGTCCAGCGAGGCTGCTCGGTTGCACGCATTGCACCTGTTCCAATTCTCTCGACAAATTTTTCCGTAGCACCGTGAGCCATGCGTAGAGCGCCATATTAAGGGTGATGTAAATGTCCTCTGGGCTTTTATCTTTTCCTTGGAACGTACTATAGAAGTCATACACCAGACGAGTAGTCAGTTCATGGACAGACTCTTCAGTGATCATCAGCATCTTCATGGAGGGTAAACCGACAATGTTTGACTCGATGGGATTCTTGAAGAGTGATGATACCCAGGATGGATCCTGAGAGACGATGGCAGTCGACGGGAGGATTGACTGTAGTTGACTAAACTTGGAGATATCCAAAGAAGTGAACGACAGGTGGACCTCTCTGCGAGACGGCAGGCTATCCTGTACGGTCCGGTTGAGACTAGCGTGCACGTCGCGGCCAATGAACTGTGCAAGCTCGGTATCCGCCATCGAACGAGGGAAGAGAATGAGTCTGAGCGTCTCAAGCCTAAAGCTCATTTGTTGGCGAACCAGGTGGGAGATGTCTACCTCTGCTTCTTTGAATTTGGTCCTTGCAGATTGCAAGAAAGCGGAGGCTACCTCCGTCAGTGGCTTGTCCGGCCTTGGACCTTGCGTGGCACGGAAGGCTTCTGACTCCCGACTAGCGCCAGCCCGCTGAATGGCAATATTTGTTTTGAATCTGTTGACATATTGCATGAGCTTAGGTATGGCAGAGATCGTAGCCAAGGCGACAATCTCTTTGCCATGCACAGTGAATGCAAGGAGAAGCGGTTGGTCCTGATTCCCAGCCGTCGAAGATATGAGCGACCAGTCGTCATGAATATCCACCTGAATCGGATCGGCACTGCAAAATAGTTCAGATATCGTCTGAGATCTGTATTAAGGAACCTGACCGGTAAACCAGCAAACGCTGATGTTCAGACTCGCATTCGGCACTCAAAGGACCACTTGTCATCGTAAGCTCCAGTAGCCTTGCGGAACTGAATTCCGACAGAATAGCATCCTCATTTCTACTGATGGTATGGAAGATGCAGTCTGCCACGGTGACACGACCAGATATGTTCCCTTTAGCAGTTATGGCAACATCTGCGACAGATAGAGACAGTTCTCGACATCTCTCTGAGAATCTCGTGCGGACAAGGGTATCCTGCATGCTGAGCGTGACGTTGCTGATGGACTGACCAAGGTCAACATCGACTTCGATTGAACGTATGCGAACGATGATTGCGGTAGTGACCTCTCGTTTCACCACTGGACTAGTGACACGTGGGGCCGTTGAGACTATGCCAGATGCCTCTGGAGAAGTGCTGTCCGAGGAAATGAGCGGAATGCGGTCCAGCCACACTGCCTTGAAGCACAACATATCTTGAAGGCGCGAAAAGCGGATACCGCCAGACATGTCGGTACTGACGACCAACGATATCGTGTTTTCAATGTTTCTGTCTTCGGTTTTAGCAAAGGTGAGTGAAAATGCGAGGTTGCGAGCTGCTAGATTAACGCAGTCTTCGCTCAAGAAACCGTGCTTCAGGCCCACAGTGAGACCATCGACGGAGCCAGTAAAAGTCACCCTGTTTGCCCCAGGAGAGATGTTCACCAAAAAGCCTCCACTCTCCCACCGAAATGCAGCCAGAACATTGACATCAGGTTGACACGTAAATTCGAGGGTGGATTGGTCAATGCGAAGTGAGAAATTTATCTGCAGTCGGGAAGTTTTCTGGAAACCCTGCACCATCCCGGAAGGTGAGGAGGGTAATGACTCGCTACCCTCAACTGCGATCGGCGAGGCAGGGGGCTCGTCGATGCGGGTGGACATCCGCATGCGCATCTGCACAAAGTCAGTGATGTCCGAGACAAATGGTAGTAAGGTGGGCCTGAGAGTGTTCTGACTGGAGTGTATCTTGGCCTTGAAGGTTAACGTGGACGGTTGAAGTATCCCAGGGATGGTGTTGATGTTCGAGGATGTTCGATACTCTATCCATGCGGAGACGACCGGCAGTCTAATCAACTCCGTTCCTGTGACTGGCAGAAAATCCTCTACATCTTCCGAAAATGCAGAGGACGTCGTCCTTCCATGTCTCCGCTCAGTATGTACACGAATTTCTCCACTTTCAAAGACGAATGTTCCAAATATATTTGAGATTGGTCGTTCATCTTGGGAGACTATGACAGAAAATGGGTCTGGAGAATGAGGGATCGTTGATTGAGGAACACTGCTAGAAAGGCGTTCCATCCTCTCTCTTCCCTGGTGATAGACATCAATCAGGGAGAAAAAATAGTCGGAGATAGAAGCGTCAAGGTCCAGGACGAAACCGGTGATATTGGCTGTGAGCCAGACTTGATGTCTGGATAGTGATGTGTCTGAACGAAGTTGTGCATTCATTTGGGGGTAGACCAAGCGATTGCAAGTGTGGTGGCTCTCCGAATGAAAATCTGTAGCTATGTGCTGTCTAAATCTACAAACGTTTTAGTTTGTGATTCTATATGAACAAGGGCGACCTACCTGTTGACGAACTGGAAAGATAGCTCTTTTGTGTCCATCCGACCCACTTCTCCTTTTTGAGAACTGAATTTGATCCATCGTACGGAGAATAAGAACGCGCGAATGGACTCCAGATCTTGACTAGCCCATCGCGATAATTCAACGCTCTGATTCAATGCTAAGGGGAAGGCCACCCCTATTCGCTCTATCTCCACCGACACTGTGAGCTTGCTCAGCCATGATGGCTCGTCTACATTGGACGTTGGGGTTTGCTTTTCAAAGGTCTTAAGAATACTCCTAGTCTTCTCCTTGAATGCTTCCAGTTCTGCAGCTCTTTGTTGCCTCCGGACGAGTAGTTCAGCCTAGATATAATGAGATGCGATATTACATATCACGGAAGGGTACGTACCTGGTGATAATCGATGAAGTCCCCGAGCTCACTGATTGAGCTCGGCTGCATAACGGCATGAATTTTGGGAACAGAAACTTTTAGGACCTCATCATTCGCCGATGTGGTGAGGTCGATGATCACGAATGCCGACTTCTCGTTAAGATCAAACCCATACTCGCGGGAAGCCACACCCGCACGCGGTGCCAGCGATAACGCGAGATTCCGGAGCTGGATTTTCCATTCAATTTTTTCGATGTCTCCTTTAGAAACGTCCCCCCAGACATCTTGGCACTCTAGGTGGAAGACAGACGAGGGACCCCCCAAGCCCAGTCTGAAACCCTTGACGTTGACGTGCACGACAAATTTTCCAAACATTCCAGTATGACGTTTGGGCAAGGAGGCGTCGGAACGTTTCAGGCGAGTCTCTCGGATTAGATCCAGTAAGTCAGTGAAGTCTTGACCAAATTTTTGCTGTACCACGAGGAGCGTATCAACGTGGGTGGGATTGATCATGATGTTCACAAAGTCAAGAGCGCCGAGTAGCTCGATGCCATCCTTACTTTGATATCCCGTTAACGTGAAAGCGGGCAGGATAAACTTGACTCGCGGAGACCCTGTGGAATATTCCATGCTGCGCGATTTATAAGTTATAGTGAATCCTTGTGACCCAAGCTGTAGACCGGAGTCGTACGTCCATTTCGACGACGGATTTGGCGAAGAGGAAATGAATCCAGTCGTATCTTCCACGGTCCAAGACAACCATGTTCCCCTCATGACTTGCAGTGTGACACCCAGCCTAGCAATATGGCCATTGACATGCAGGACGGTAGAAATTCGTTCTGTGGTGCGCGCCTCTGAGGGCTTGGACACTGTAGACATGCTATTCCGTTTCAACTCAGAGATGAGCGCTTCTGCAGTTGCCTCTACACCAGGAAGGAAGTCGGCTCGCCATTCTTCTATGAAGCGGTACAACTTGAGGGCGCTGCGCGGAACGCTGATCAGGATCTCTTCAAGTCCGAAAATGACCCGAAGTGTTTTGGATGAAAGGTCGTGTCGCCGAGCCGCATCGATTCTACCGTTGGCTAAAGCCAGTGATGCCAAGATATCTCTCTCAGGGATACCCGGATCGTGCACCTTGGATCGTGCTCGGATGTGTATATCGTTGAACGCGAATACACCGTTTGCAGATTCCGTACCGACGTCAGAACGGACGAGGATGGAAGAGGAAAAATCTAGAGAAGAACTTGTGACCTCAAATGTGAGATTCTCAGCTCCAGCACGAATGTTCATACTTCCAGCATGGACCAGCAGGATGAATTGGGATGGTGGATGGATGGACCGAGCGGGGTGACCGTCGGGAGTGGCAACATTTGGCCAATACTTGTTCACACGAATTGCGCCTTGAGCAAAGTCGACGAGGCGAGGGGTAGCGTTCAACGAGACATCGGCAACACTAAATATAACGATCCGCTGAGTTGTCTCCGTGGGAAGTGAAGTGTGGGATGCTGAATGGAACTGAACAAGCGGGTTGGACCGGTACTGGAGTCGTAGCATGGAACTCGTGATATGATTGTGAGCCTTCGTATCGACCGACAAAATAGTCAGGTGCAAGGCTCCGATTCCACAGGTCATAGAAAAAAGTGCCGGGGCAGGCTGTACAGGGGTTGTATTTTCGGGCGGAAATAACAGGTCCGAGGGGTTGGTATCCATCTCGTCGAGCGTATCCGGATCCACCACCATCAGATTGGCTAAACGAGATTTTATAAGCTGTCGCACAGCTCGGTCCCCGCTCCAATGCTCGGAGTCCGAGTTCAGGTCATACTGTCCCAAACATAGGCGAAGATGGAACAAGAGTTTAAGTCGTCCATTTGTTCGCACGGCGTGTGGAAGCCCTCGCTGAACCAAAAAAGATGGCTGTATAATGGAAAGGGGGTCTACGAGAGTGTCGTTCCTCGTGAGCCAGAGGATATGCCGTACAAGACCAACTAATGATGTGGTGGATCTAGTTCTCCATTCTTGATGGATGTTGATCAAAGTATCTGCATGGTTTTTCACCACAACCAGTAGGGAAGCTATATATTCCGGATCTGATGGCCCCATTCGAACCGTGAGATTTCCAGAAGACACGTCGACATAGTTGTGAGTATGGTTCGCCTGGAAGGCATACATCGTGAAGCAGAATTTTGGCTGTGGTGGCTCGATAACGACACCTGCGGAGGCAGGGAGCCTATCCAGCTCAACAGAGAGTTCGTCGAAGGTCACCAGAGTAGACATTCCAATACGCTGCGAAACAGTTTGGATATGCAAACCCGTCAAAGAATTGTGCAAGACGACATCGGTGGCCTGCCTGTCTTCAGAAGCACGTGTGACCGATGACGAACCGGTATTGCCCTTGTTGAAAAAAACCTGCTCCAATACCCGCACACGCGCAGAATGAATCAAAATATCGAAGTCTCTAGAGGATGAGACGACGCCATTCTCCGAAGACACGAAATCGGACAACTGCCTTGTCAAAACAGCATCTAAAACTAGCTCTGCGCTGAGGTCCTATGGTAAGATTGAGTTTTGGGAATAACTAAAGATAAAGATTGCATTACATGTTGTCCACATTCATTCTTGAAGCAAGACAAAAGCATGAGCATGAGTGGAGTGACAAGTATCTCGATGCCACGGATACACTGGATGCGGACTAAAGATTTCGATTCTGTGCCACTGAGTAATTCTGCCTTGTGTGGGGAGATCAGTGGTGTAGGCTTTGAGACACGTTTGGGTCGCAGAAAGTTAGGAGCCTAGCATGCCATGTCATCAAGGGAAAAACGACTTTTGAAGAGCTGCGCATACTCTAAACATGACGAAAGGCGAGCCTTCCCGGCTAAATGGGTCGTCCAACAAGCACTCTTTATAACACTTGGTGAAACGCTCGTAGTGATGTATCAGCATTCTATTAGCATTCTCTTCTGTGGAGACGGTTAGATGACTTCAGTATATTATCTCACTACTTACCAGGATTCGCCGACCAGTCGCTCTCTGAAGAGCCACCGTCTGTTAAATCAGCGTCATCGGACTCATCAGACGTGGATGGCTCAGAGCCATCTACATCATCCATTGAAATTGGTTGAAAGGTGCGACTTCTTGCCAAACGTGCATCCCTATCCGCTTCGGGCATATTTTCCCCATCTGATTCCGACAAGTGAGAAAGTTGAGACCAACGAGGGAGAGTATTAGGATGTCGTTCCTGCTGCTGAACAACGGAGCTGTGTACACAACCAAAGCGCGGGAGGGTGAGTGGCGGAAGGTAAAGGTTATTTCGATGCACGCGGTGAGGTGGACGACGTCGTACGTGTCCTGAAGAACACGGTTTTCCCAAGTAATTGGCTTGAACCTCTTTCAACTGACTGAGTAAATGCTGAGCTCTTTGGGTTAGGAGGTCCTGTTCGTGCAAGAATGCTTTCTGAGGGTTGTGATTTGTCTTGAGACGTGTAAATGAATCCACGACGATGTCAAAGTTCATGACAGCAGCTTCGGACCAGGACTTCCGCGAATTGTCTGTCCGGACCAACGCTTTTACAACGGCAAGAGGTAGTCTCAAACTGAGAGACTTTCCGCAAAGTTGACCCTGCAAATCGTTTGTATGCAAAGTAAGCCCTTTGGGCACATCCACATCGACGGCAGCCGACCCGGCGATGAAAGTGGCATTCAGATTCTTCAAGGAAACCTTCATATATGTCACTAAAAGATCGTCAGAATAGTAATTTCTGAGCAAAAAATTGCTCACAGTCCGGGTCAAGGGGGACGGTAAATTCGTATGCGGGAGCGTTTGCGACGTCCGCGAAGTGTGCTCGAAATGTGTCAACGACCGCAAGTAGAACGCGACTTTCCATTGGCGTCACGGTAGTTTTGACATGCCCGAAAACAATTTCCCATACGCATACGTAGGTGCGTGTACGCGGTGGTGGGCCGAACAGTCTATTGGCAGTGATATCGATGCCTAGGGCAAATTGGCTTTCATATTCAAGTGACCTAACTATCACGTACCATCAATGACGACCATCTCCTTGAATGATCGTGTCCTGCCGCGGAAGAACTCATCTTCTAGACATGTCTGCATGACACGTCCTTTGAGTTCACCAACGTTAAGTGACATTTCTATAACTGTATGAGACGAATAACTATTACTACAACAGGTGTTACTTACCCATAAGATAATCGTGCAACCGAAGATCAAGCTGTGATTCGGGGAACGTAAGGTATAGCGAGGTGCCGATGTCCTTTGCGGTCGCCATACTTTTGTGCTTTTCAAAGCCGGGTAAACCCGCGGGGAGTAACAGAGATCCACGATGGACCATTATGGCTAACTCAACTTGCAACATATTCGTCTGAACCTCGTGTGAGAGAACAGCTCATATCTTGCGGCGTAACACTCACCTTATCTGGTCGCCATTTCTTCTCGATAGGATCTCCCACTTCACCTCTGCTCCGTTTCTCCAAATACTCTGTCAGGGTTGTGAAGTGAGTAAAGGAGCCGAAGTAATTGTCGCGTAGGACCATGAAATATCTGATTGCCCAACCAAGTGCATTCATTGAAACATCACCGGCCTAGTGCAATATTGGTATATCGCATAAAATTCAGACGAGCGACATACAGAGATATCAAGTTTAAGTTGTTCGATGTTGTCCAAGTGAACTTCTGCCCAGTAATGGTAGGTTCCATCTATACGGAATTTGCTTGCTTGTAGAATACGATGCTCTTTACCCTGGTTATGAAGGAAGTAAGTATTCCACTTTGGCAAGCACATAGAGATTGAGAGCTCCGGGACATCAACTGCGAAGGGAATTGTAGTAACTTCTGGGAGATACACGTTCGATGGGATCGTGGCCATTGCCCAAAGCCGAGGAGCTCGTAAGTTAACCATAGCTAACCGTATGATATTCAGATAATGATATTCCCAGAAAGACGTTTCACGTACTGTTCTCGTCCTTAATCAAAGGTTTATCGATGATATTCTGGTCGTTGGCGTACAAGTTTAAACTAAAATAATGCAAGTGGACCTCCAACGAGTAGATAGTTGGTACAAAATGATGCCATTCCGTCGGTTCACTGCTGGCCCAGTCGCGAGAGAGGTCAGTGATCATGTTGATATGATCCCTCAGAAGAAAGATGACCGGCTGTCGCAAGGAGACAGAAAATGACCATTGGCGCTCCGCATTCCATCTAAGAGGGGAAGGCAGCGCCGCAGAAATCTGTACATGGTCAAAACCAAATCATCTGAGTGGTACTGTGAAGGCACTCACTCGACAAGATTCCGCGGTGACAACTTTGATGTCATTCAAGCTTGAGGTGACCTCGATGGTGTCAAGATGCGCTTCCAGTCGGGACTCGTATCCGTCGGGTCCAATAACCATCGGTATAAGAAAGCTGATCGAAGAACTATCCCCGGCAGCGACGTGGAGAAAAGCATGTTCTCGCGTCCGAGATTTCGGGATATCCACAATGCCGTCCCACTGCCAATTCTTGGATGCTTCGCGAAATGGGATATTCAGGGTGGTTTCTTCGCGCAATTCAACAAAAATCTTCATTGCGGTCCATATCCGTTTGTCCTTGGGCTTGAGACGTTGGGATACTTCCAGGTCGTGGAAGTTCAGAGGGAAAAATGTTCGCTGAAGGTGAGCCCTTCAACCGATTGTCAGGACACCACGTAATCCGAGGTCGCAAGAAACTCACCTCTGTCGGTCTGCCCAGGGACCGTATCGAATCGCACCATTACGAACGACCAAGTCTACTCCCCATTCCGGAGGCAAATCATTATTTCCAATGTCAAATGACTCCAAGCCCATCCCCTTCGGTCCATCAAACTCGGCGGGAACCTCGCCGACAACGTCCGCATAATAAGAGAGTTCGAGCACCGGAGCTTCAACGATTCGACGCTCAATTGCGTACTCAAGTTTCGTGAAGTCTTCACCGACGAGGTGGCTTTCATCCACACTCTTCTTTTCGGACATAATTGTCCTACCCTCGAATCCACTAGGTGAGGTATGAATGGGAGAAAATAACGAGTAGAGCCCCATTCTTTTCCATAGTTTCAGGAATATCCCGAATGACAAGTAGTTCACCGGAATACGATCAGCGTAACTACAATGGGTTCAGATAAGACCCATTAAGACTCAAACTTCGTCTACTGACATGGAATTTTCTGCTTGTTTTCGAATACTATGACCCAGGCCAGTCATAGATCCTTGGTAACTTTCGTTTTCTACTAGATGGATAAGAGTGTTCTGGAACTTGAAATTCAGGAGCTGTTTGTAAAGGTCACACTTAGACCTTGCCTAGGTTAGGTGTCAGCGAAGCGTTGAACGCAATGATGAAAGAAAGGTATTCGACGTCATACCCGTACGATCCCAAAAGTACCGTCCGCCCTATGACACTCGGCAACCATGAGGCTCGGCGTTGATGAATTGCCGCAGACAATGGACAACTTGAAGACCTCAATGGATATTGGGAGCAAGTCCGTGGGATCAAGATATGGCATCTGCCGTTTAATCCAATTTATGGCGGCATGAATCGTGGGGAGTGGCTTGATGCTGGCTAACGCAGACGGAGGATAGAAACCTAGCCGATTGTAAGAAGTAAGCGACATCAACGGAATGCTCTACTTGCCTTCCAAGCCTGAAGTGCGGGAAAAATAGCGTCGGGTTTCAGGTTCATCAGGAACCGGTGGCGTCTTCGCTCGCATCTGAGAGAGAATATGATCATACGCTGCTGTTCTGTTGTACAGAAACCACTCGAAACCATGGGCAGAAACCTTGATGCAACACGAAGGAAATGAGTAAGTCCGGTTAACTGGTAATTTAACCGTCAAGTGGTTTCAGCCATAAGCAAGAAAGAGAATGGGCGCACAATCCTCTCCGCCAACGTGAGCGCGATTTAGGTCATCCCCGGTAGCTGGAACGCGTAGCCAGTATCTCCAGGATATTTGCGCTTTGACAATTCTTATGGTTTGATTACTTGAGTGATAGAGAACATCTTTAAGGAGAACTCTGCCAGCAAGAATCGAAAAGTGAATGGACCCTGGTAGACTCCACGGTCTGTACCGAGTGCAAGTGTATATAAGAGCCAAGTGCTCACCAATCCGGACCCATATACTGGACCCACCCTTGTTCCAGTACCTGATTCTCAGGAATAACCCGATGACAGCCGCGAGGAGGCGGTTGAAGTAAAAGAAGTAGAGAATTGATGCTACGAACACACAAATGCAAGCGACCAAAAGGTAAACCTTGAGCATGGCTAACGCGTGACGAGAGCAAAAAGAAAAAGAGGTCCTAGGCTAGGATCCCAACGTTGAAAATGAGGTTCAGAACTCGGGCATGCCTATAGCAGGTTGTAATGACGACTCCGCAACCACGGCGTGACGTGCACATTTCTGGCTTCCTCCACAACCGTGATGCAAACTGCACAAAAATCAACAAGCCCTTTGAAACGCCTCGCCTTGCACTCCACCACAACTTGTTCGTCACAAGCAAGAGCGTATGGAAAGTGTATTGTCGCGACGTATACCGACGTTTCCAAAGATTGCTGCAAACACGAATTTGAGAGATTCGGGCAGTGTTTACGCCAGGCGGTACGTCCACGAGTAAACGAGCTCTTAAAGACTTTGGCCAGTTCACACACATACCACAGATGAAGCGCAACTGGTGACACATTCCATGTTTACAGCTAGGTCATGTGGTTGCAGGAACCAAGTCCGTGGAGATTACAGTAGATGTACTTGGTAGGGATGCAGCTGATTAATGCTATTCGATCTGTTGGGTGGTCATACTCCCCGGTATCCTTCCTACATCTTGCGTTGATGGGCTATTGGAAATAAACTCTGCCGGCTCGGGATGGTCTAATGTTCTGCGTCTCGCCTCATCTCGTCGCCTTATAATGGCTCTCAGGTGCATGGAAAGGGGTGTTGGAGTGGTATTTGGCAGAGGGAGGGTTGGTAGGTCTGCACGGGGAACGAGCGGAGTGGAGTTTCGCAGACGACTCATGAGGTGGTGGAAACGGAGATCTATGATCATTGCAGGTGTCTGGTGTGAATGTTTTTGATCATCATCGCCGTCCCGGCTGTCTGTTTCCAAGGCGGGTGTTGGAGCGGAGGACAGAGACGATAGCGGTGGGATGGCACCAGCCTCGCCCGACAGGGAGGACAAGCGTAACGAGATCTCGAACGAAATGGTGGTGAGGAGCATCTGCAAGCAGAGGATGAGGGTATCAAGCAATACAAGGTGTAGCTTGGATGGCGAGTATCCTGTGCTAAAGTGAACAGGCTGGCGAGTGCTAGTGGAGATACTCACCCATACCGACAAAGTCGAGAATGACGGCCCGGCCTTCTGTTGCACCATCTCTGAGGTGAAACCAGAAACTTGGTGCATTCGAGGCGCAGAGGAAGAGGAACCAGACGCGAAGGGAGAGCTTTGGATCCAGCTCGCGAGGTTTGTAAAAGGCGAACTGGGTGGCGATTCTACAGAGTAAGGGGAGTAGGGCGGGCGACAGGAAGAATGAGAGCGTGTAGAGCTGGAATATAAGATTGTCGAGCTGAAGCAGTTAATATCCGTGAGCACGCGAGTAAATGAACCGGGGATTACGAACAGAGTCGATAGCGTGTTGGCGTTGAACGTCATGGCGTTTTTGCATGTCATCTATTCCTCGTCCGAGTCCTCCACGCAGCAAGTCGGTACGTGAACGAGAATCTTGTTTGGCATTGTTGGTCATTACTACCTTGGAATAATAATAAATACTGTACATGTCCGTGTCATCGCACTAAACGCACAGGAGGCGCATTGGTAAATATGGACCCCATGTAATTAGCATGGTCCACAAGCGCAAAGTGCGCAGCTGTTGACACCTCCGCAGTACGTACATCGTCCTCGCTATCCGAAGATGTCGGCTCGTACCTCCTAGAGGTATGGCTCGCGGACTCATAGGGATTGGGCAGCTTTTCAGATTTTTTCTGCGAGCGTGTGGACGTCTCTAAAAAGAGTGGTGCGGTCGTTGGGCGTGGTGGCAGTGCACGGATGCGACGACCAGAGGATGGTGTGCTAGGCGCTGGAACCGGGGGCAAGTCACGTTCATAGGTCACTAATGGCATATAACTCTGCGGTCGGATGTCAAGAACATCTTCGAGGTCCCGCGTATCACCGGCGCCATCGCGTGAGCTGAGCAGCTCGATATTATCGCTTGCCCGGCCCGCGTGACCTGTACTTGGGGTTTCTGGTGTGGAGAGTGCATGGTAAAAACCCAGGCGTCTTGACCGGTCGTCGTGCTTCTGTTTGCGCAAGCGATACACGTACCGAGTTGCAATCAGTACACCGTCTTCAAGTCAAGGTCAATTTCAACAGCGACCTATCGACCAAAGTGCGACTCACATAATTCGAAAAGCAGCAATGCTCCGACGATCGCTATGAATACGTATGTCGAGATGTTGATGAGGTCCGAGCATTTTGGCTCTATTGACGTGTTCACAAACATCTCTGCACAGTAATCGACAAGTTGTTGGCGATTACTTGCACGCACGGTCACAAGAAAGAATATTCCGACAGCGAGATTGAGGACGAAATGAACGTAGATAAAATAAGTGTATATCATGACGAACAATTGCTTGCGTGCGACGACGCCGATAAACCTGTGAGACAGAGCTTGGTAGGTGCTTTCGCGCATGAAGACGTGTAGCATGCGCACCCGATGATAGACACGAAAAACAAGAGGCTCTCAAAAACCCCTGTCAACACAAAGGCAACGTGTTCCTTGGTGGTGAGCTCGTAGGAATCTGGGCCATTTCAGTCCAAGTTGGACTCAAACTGAGAGGAAACCTACGGAATATCTCGAACCATATAATGATGGATATGGCACCAGAAAGAAGGAATGTGAGGATGGACATGAGCACGAAACCCGCGCGAACTGGTATACAGAAACAGAATTTGCTAGAGTGAAACATCCATCCTTTGATGTTGACGGGCATATCTTAAACCCTTGGTAACGGTACTTTCCAGGCGATGGTGAGACAAAAGATATGTAGTGGAAGGCGCGATACGCACATTTTCGTACACTGCCAGTATCTATGGCGATGCAACTGAGCCTGCGGACAAACGCCCAGCATCGCCGCACACGACGTCGGCGCCGGGTCGACCGGAGTCTCAAATAACTTTATTACTACTACTAGTAGCTCCTAGTAGTGTACACTTTTGTTGCTACATTTTGTCATGGACGAAACCATCAACGGACAGCCCGACGGCGCGCCGATGGACGTAGATGAAGAGGATGTTCAAGTCACTTCCGTTCGTGTCCAGCGTCCATCAAGTTTAGAACCGAGGCAGCGTGCCCAATCCGAGCCTTTCCAAGTACCAAAACATCAACTCACGGTCGGTTATGTATATTCAACAGATATGCTCCTCCACGCTTCGCTTCATGGTCATCCTGAGCAACCCGCTCGAATCTCCAGGATCTTCGACGCGCTAAAGGGTGCCAACTTGATCTCAAAAATGAAGCCAATCCCCGTTCGTCCTGTATATCGTAGCGAGGCACTTCTTGTACATACCGAGGAGCATTGGGACAAGGTCCTTGCCGTTCAATGTGAGTGCTGGAAATGCGTTCGTTTGCCTCGTTCACAATGCACCGATACTTACAACGCGAGTTTCTTCGTCTCTCCAGCCATGACTGCACAAGACATCCTTGATTCGGAAAGTTACTATGAGTCACTATCCCTCTACGTTATGAACGGCACCGCGCGTGCTGCTAGACTGAGCTGCGGTGGCGTGACTGAGGCCTGTCTCATGGTGGCTTATGGTCACCTGAAGAAGACGTTCGCTATCGTGCGACCTCCAGGACATCACGCCGAGCCTGATGAACACATGGGTTTTTGCTTCTTCAACAACGTTGCCGTTGCGGCAAAAGTCGTTCAATTGTGCACTTCAATCAAACGTATTTTGATACTGGACTGGTGAGGAGTTGGTCTCGTGTTATGTGCATGTTTTTGACATTCTTCTATTATGCTAAAGGGATGTACACCACGGTAATCCTTCTCTTTCTCATTCAGCTCACGCTATTCACTTTGATACAGGCAATGGCACTCAGCGCGCTTTCAACGACGATCCGTCTGTATTGTACATCTCCATACATCGTTATGAGCGCGGTCAATTTTATCCTTGTGGTCCCTTTGGTGGTCTGGACTCTTGTGGAGAGGGCCCAGGTATTGGCTAGTGAGTCCGCACAACTAAACACATGAGCATTCCTGATGTGCACTAGCTCTGTCAACATTCCGTGGCCCACGAAGGGGATGACAGATGCTGATTATATCCATGCATTCCAACAAATTGTAATGCCAATTGCGTTGGAGTTTGCGCCTGAGCTGGTGATTAGTACGTCCAAGAACAACCTTCCTATTTGCCGTGTTCACAACAAACACTTTTATGTGCAGTTTCCGCTGGTTTTGATGCAGCGGATGGGGATGACTTGGGCGAGTGTCATGTGACGCCTACCGGGTATGCGCACATGACTCACATGCTAGCAAGTCTCGCTGGCGGTAAACTAGTAGTCGCTTTGGAGGTGTGCTTGCAGTTGAGATTCCCGAGTTGTTTACTAATATTTATTTTGCATGAAGGGAGGCTACAATCTTGACTCTATATCAAGTTCTTCTCTTGCGGTTGCCCGCATTTTGCTTGGGGATGCTCCACCAGAATTGCCACCAATGATGGCCTCTGAAGCTGGTACAGAAACCGTATGGCAGGTAGCACTCGAACAAAGCAAGTACTGGAAAAGTATTAATCCCAAAGCTTGTGAACCTCGAGAAGGTATGCATATCTTCATCTACAATCAATTTATCGATCACTTGCGCAGAAATGGATGAAATCACCTTTTCAATACCGGAGATCCTCAAAGGACACAGGCAGCATTTCTTATACTCGCAATATCAAATGTTACAAGTTCCGTTGATGCCCGCATACGAGGAGCGCTATGGATCGCAGGTAATGTGCACGTGAGTGTTATGATGATGGTGATGTTCCAGCGAATGATTGTTGATATTGCTTAAGTAACGACTTGCTCGATAACAAGACGATTATTGTTTTCGTCCATGAATTGTGTGTATATATTTTCACCTTTACGCGGCTTCACTAAGCCAACTACCAGCGGGAACCTTCGTGTGGAGCTGAGCGGTAGTCCTATGTGCGACGTCAATATGGAACATTCGTACCTTGTACATTTACATTTCTCCACCGCTGTTACCATGGCCAATCTCCTTTACAGATTGATTTCTCAAAGGATCTCATAGCTTGGGTGAAGAGTGAAAACTATGCACTTGTCGACATTAACCTCTTTCCTCGACCATTTTCTGTGTCTGCGCTGTCCACGCCTCTGGTACGATCCACATGCTATTATTTGACCGAACTAAGTTTGTTATTCATAGCGCCCGAAAGCTTCAGAGAACCCAGCCAAAGATCTATTGATATACGTCTGGGATAACTATGTTCAGTAAGCTGAACGCACGGACACTGACAATTGTCTTTTGACGTCTCTTTAATATGAAGGTTGTCAAGCGCGACGTGCATTGTCCTGATCGGTCACGGACAGAGCTGTCAGTCCTTGATGGACATGATTGGCGATCGACGTGTGTGGACTTGCCAAGTGCATTTCAACGAAACTGACGTTACATACAGGGGCTAACATGGTTAAATACGTCAACCTTGTCGTCCAAGTCGTCGGAATGGGCAAGATACCTTTGATACCCAAGGATTCTGAAACCCTTAGGCAATGGTATTCCAAAGTAACTTTTCCTTATTCTTGCGGCTCGATAGATGGTGACTCGTCATAAGAACTCGCTGGTCATCGTCCATCCACAGCATCCAGCGTTCGCCCCAGATGGCAAAATCATCAAACGCCATGGGCAAGTCATCGAAATTGGTAGTTAACACTCCCTTTCGTATCAGACCCTTTCGCTGACTTCCTTTTTCGCAGAGGAAGTCAAGCCAATCAAGACCATGATGAAGGCCCTTCCGTTGATACGTGATTGTGTGCAACGACTAGGCAAAGCATAGTACACCATATTCATATTCACTCGTTGCTATGCTGTGCTCCTTGCTGTGTATTCCTACTTTTTACTGCAGGACGGGTATTCAGAGCCACTCTACAGTGTGTCTACGTGGAGATATTATCCCTACGACTTGTGCTTCGAAGTCAAGAATCGAACCACCACGAGTGACGACCAAGTCTCCCAACAATGAATTAGCACGGTTTACCCCAAGCAAGTCTTCTAGGTTGGTTGACGCGAGTGCGAGTGCCTCGGATTTTGATATTCGGCCATTACTTTCAAGGGCAGCCTAAGATGGAAGAGGCTCACGAGAAGAAAGAAAGAAAGAAACGGGGGACTGACCCATGCAACATCCAAACGAGTGTTGCGAGCACTCCATTGCTCAAGGATGCCAATACCAACTTTAACACCGTGCGCCAGCAAGGTAGTGATTGCGCTGTCTTCGGTCAACGGTGGGCCAGGAAGTCTTAGAAACCATTTTGTCAAACAATTTGGTGACATCAAGTATAATAGGACTTACATTCTCTTCATTTCCCATGCTTCAGGGAACGGCCTAGATGGTGTCAGGATGACCCCGACCTTCGCCTTTCCCAGCTCTTTAGCCAGTAAATGGGATTCAGCAGCGCCAGCCACCGTCAACTTGAGCTCGACTTTGTTACTGACTTCTACTTCTTCCTTAAGTTTGATCAACGACGCGATAATATCGGCATTCTCTGCTTGAACAACAAGTGGAATGTCCCCCTTTTGAAGATTGAAGTCAGATTGGGACAAGATCACGAATTATGTTATAATTGCCTTGGCAACACTGTCAAACGGAGTTCCACTGGGGGCTTGCAGCAATAAGTGGCGCAAGGCAGCGATCTGACTGCTCACGCTGCGTGATGTCGAGTGACCAACATTGACGTGCAGGGCAGCCGTGTCCTGGATCACAGCACCTTTTTGTAGTGCGTGCGCCGCACCCGTTGAGAAGGAGGTGCTTAAGCCAGCGACTAGCCCCCGTGATGATGGAGGCGTGATCGCCGAAGTTACGCCGGCGTGGTAGGCGAGCCTAGTTACCAGTCTCAGCATAGTGAAGACAAGAATGAGAACGAAAAACTAACAGAGCATCGCGACCTGCGAATTGTAAACCATCAACGGCCGACATGACTTCGTTTCCTGCTAGTAGCTTTGGGATATCATTTGACAATGGATCAAGCACTACACCATCATGGGTGGACCGCTCGCCCTGGATCTCCTCTAGACCTAAGGGTGATCCATAGGACACTAAACCAGGACTGACAGAAGTGTTGAAATAATACGCCATGGCGGGACGGCAAAGCAGACTCACGAGATTGAACCACCTTGCAAGTCGAAGGATTCAAAGGGTTGATCCAAGGAGCTAATCGATGTGAGGCATTCGTGATTTGTTCCGAAACATGTGATTTCGCCATCCTGTACCACGACGACTCCTGGTTCATCACGGACACCGAAAACCTCTTGGATGCCGGGCCAATTTCTTTCATATATACTACTAACGTTAGTAAACACAACAGTATCGACCTTTGTCTGGCTGGGTGTCAAAGGCGGAAGTCCTTGGTATTTGACGGCCGCTTTCGCTTCCTTTTCGAAGTTAGGAGTGGATGGAAGCGATTGGAATGTACTGGGTTTCTCTGAGACATATGGATTTTTGAGCTGAGCAATACCGTCAATCCAAACTTGTTTAGGTGTCGCGCCGAGAGCTAAAGGGTGGCTATCCCACATCACAATGTCTGCGGATGAAAGTTAATGGAATCGACCCAGCCAACCTGGCGAACCTCTAACCTGCATCATATCCTGTGAAAGATTAGCCAATCAAATCACATTTAAATATAACCAGACACACCTTCACGAATAAAACCGATACGGTGGCCAAGACCGAGAACTTTAGCAGGGGTCGAAGTGACAGCGGAGAGCGCAAGGTTAGCTGAAAGCCCATAATAGTAGGCCTGTTGAGCCTCAAAGAGCAAATACCGAGAATTCAAGACAGGATGATCGCTCTAAAAATGCGTCAATCACAAGTAGAGAGTAGATAAGCGCGGCTTTGAGACCTTCATCACGACTTCTATGCCATTCTCTGCCAAAATGCGGGGAGCAAACTCGGAGCCCCGATAAGCTTCTCGCTTATACCGAGCGTTGGTCGCGAACAGAGCAACCGCAGGCGTGTTGTCTACATGTAAATGAATGGGTAGCACACACACACAAAAAAGAGCGTACTGTAAGCCTGCTTGAGAGTTCCGGGGACCAGATAGGTCTCATGTGCATGGTGGAAAGCAGCCAAGGGGAATTTGAACTCGTTTGTGAGCTTGCATGCAAGTTAATTTTCTCCGACATCCAATTCGACGAAACCTACTCGGACGAAGTCATCAAGATCGACTGTTTCATAGCAGTGGGTATGAACCTGGGTAAAGTCAAGAGTGAGAACTGTCAATACTTGTAGCTGGAAAAAAAAATACCTTGACGCGGCCTCTAAGAACATCGACGAGCGCCTCCCACTGAAGGTCCTCGGGGAAATTTCCAAGGCCATCCCATTCACCAGCCAAAGCTTTCGTGCAATAGGCATCCTGACTTTCCTTGATCTTACGTGCGGTGTCATATCTGATAGACGTGTCACAAAATGTGGTGGGTCATTTGCATGATCCTTACGCTTGGCGGAATGCCCATAGGGTATCCATGCGGGTATTGTCATATACGCGGCCTAAAAGATGGTCACACTCAGGTCAATGTTACACTTGAGATGGACACGTACTTGGGTTTTCTCCTGATTATTTCAACCCGGTCGTTAATTAACAAATTTCCATCATGAAGAACATACCACATGCGTGTCTGCGGGTAAAAGATGGGTAAAGGTACCTAATACATTAAAATAAATTCTTACTTCATCTGTCTCCAACGCGGTGGCAGGCTGGGGTCCACGCGTGTATCGTTGATCGTATAAGGAGGCTCGAGCAACATAGACGAGGGAGATCGCTCTTCGGTAGGACGAAGTTTGATAACAAATGCTTGTCCCCCTTCAAATTGAGTAAATATGTTTCCGGTTCAATAATAAGGAAGCGGCTCGACCTATTGCATTAGCTGAGCCAGGAAGTACATTAGCAGTTGTAACGCCCCCGGATATAGAAAGCCGGTATGCATCATCATGTGTATTAAGTCCATCCAGACTTCGCAGCCAAGGTAGAATTGGTCCTAGGGATTATCGAGTCGTTGGCGAACGTAATTTGATAAAGGAAGTGAAACAACCTTTAAGCGAATTAGTGTCACTTGCTCCGGAGAGTGAGGGAGCACTGTCAACTCCAAGATGGGAATGCATGTCGACTATCCTGTGTCGCAAAAGGCATCAGAGAGGCGACTCCGCAGATACATGAACGGCTTACCCCGGGGTCACCCAGCTTCCACCTACGTCTACCGTCAGGAAATCTCCATACTTTGCCAGAATCTCCTCAGATGCATGTCCGATGAACTTTATGATACCCTTGTCCAATAAAATATCTGCATTGTAAACCTCATACTGCTGAGCGTCTCCCGTCCACACTGACGCGTTTTTGAGTAACGTCGCGGGGGTTTCTTCGACAAAACGGTCGGATTGAGTTCTATGTACAAAATCAGCAGGTGGGCCAGGCTGGACATGGAGCATCCTGCATTTCTGAAGTGTTTCTTCGGCATGAAGAGGTAGCCTGACAGAATCCTTGGCCACAAGTGCGAAGTGAGAAGCAGACGAGAGCCAGAACACTACAGCAACACCACAGAGGACAAGAGTGCGCGCCAACTTGTTCCTGTGGACTTGGTGTCTCTCGACGACGCCGTGAGTTGGAAGCTTATCCATGGCCCCGATACTGAGCGGGGAACGGGATATCTGGTGGAGTCGGGCAGGAACCGATACTCGCGATATATATCGGTTCTGCCTGGGAAGGAACAAGTAACACGTGAGTCAATAAGCGCCGTCACAAATGGCTCCCAAACCGCCAGTCGTACAACCCGGCGCCGGAAACAACATTATAATCAACCCAAACCAAGTGAGCTTTGCTCGTTGCCTGCGACGACGGCTAACTGATGAATAACTGGAGCGATTGAATCCAGTCCTCGAATGCATCCGCAACGTGGGTAAGGAATTCGGCGACATCGTCCCCGATTTCCAGGTTGGCCGCACGACGTGCATATTGTTTCTCAGGTATATTTTCATCTGTATAGCACTTGTGATTTCCTTCCTACGAAACAGCTTGAGGTATCACCGACTTCATCCCGAGTACATCCACACCCGAATCGAGAAACTTGGGCACTCCTACAGCCTTAGGATACTCCTTATTTTGTGCGACGTTGTAAGCAGGCTCCAGACAGTCGTTTCTCTATCCCTTGTTTACACTCTTCCGAGACGGAACATCAAGAGCTAGTTCGGGAGCTCACTAAAGTAACGTGCTATTCGAAACTGATATGGACATACTATGCATACCACCATAGGTGTGTTTGATCAATAACCTCACTGTCATTGTAGCATGGAGGTACGCATATGCCTCGTGCAGCTACCCTTCCCTCACAACATCCCTGGAAGCAATGATGAAGTTGGTCAATACATTGCAACATTCAAGCAATTCGAACACAAGCCACCTGACCTCATCAAGGAGCGCGTCGACAAAGATTACGAGTCCCAAATTCGCACTGCACTTACGAGCATCAACAAAGTCAACAAGACCGATGTTGAAACGCTTCGCACGTCTCTCGGCGTATGTTCGATGATAGGCGCTATCATCAGCCTCTTACCTTTTGTTCGAGCAGAGCTTTGCAGATATTGGCAGGGCGTCCTCTGAACGATTGCAAACTCTGCCCGGGTTTGGCCAAGTAAAAGTCAGAAGGATGAAAGATGCTTTTGAGAAGCCGTTTCGCAATCAGTCGACGAGCGCAGCTTTTTCGCTTGGCACTCAAATACCATCCGCCCCCCACCCTGATCCGAGTTCTTCTGCATGTGAGATGCCGTCGACCGCAAATGACAGCGTGAGGGAGCAGGATCGGTCCCCAACAGTCTCTCCGGCAACCCGCCGACCTCGTGAACCAAGCCCCATATGGGACATCGAGCTCGATCTTATTTAGCTTTTCATGCTCCGCGTGTCTGTGTATAGTATCTCACGGTATAAAGTCTGACAAGTACTCCCATGTTTTCAAAGCAGTTCTCAGAACAGGTGGTTGAATGATCCAAGCAACAGTACCTCCGCGGGAATCCTGCTTGTTGGCAAGATTTCTCAATCTCTGGAGTGGATATGCTAATGTACGTGAGTTATGTATAACTAAATGGATACTTTATGTAGCAAGGCATTTGAAAACGAGACAACAGACGGTTCCAGCAATTTAATGACGTGGTGAAAAATAAGCTTCCAGAGTGGAGGGTCGTCGATTAAGACGAGCACCTATGAGTGTCAAACGATCAAAATGAACACGCATCATCAAACGTTGTATTGCTGCCTTCGCTCTCGATCGGTCAAGATGAGCAGCGCGGGTGTCAACTGGAGCAACGGGCGTTCGTAAAGTCACACTCAGAGTGAAATAATGTGTACTCACCAATTTTACCTTGTAAAGCTTCAAGGACTCTATGGAGGAGCTCCAGAGGCGACACTAGCGGTTTTCCAGATTTATTGGGACTTCGATGTACAGGGTGACTGCTTGAGGACTTCATGGTAGCACGCTCCTCTTCAACGTACGGCGCAATATCAACGAGAGCCACAGACAGAATATTAACGTGATGTATCAGCTCTTCATAATCCGTCGATTCATTTGTGACGTCGAATATTTCGCAGGATCCAGCTGGAGGAGAAAGCAGTAGGATGAGCGGTTGAAGTGGGAGCACCTCGCACTAGATGGTTTTCTGATTATTGCAGGAGTCATCGAAGGGAACAAAAGACATACATCCGGAGAGGGGGGTATGGAAACTAGTAGACAGTATGCCAGATGTCGTGCAATGCACCTCGTTTGTCCACTGCCGCTTGCAAAAAACGAGACCAGCCGAGTTCTGCTGACAGGAGCTAGTTGTCTAGCGAAGTTCAGGACCTTCCCAAGGATATCATGAAACTAAGATAGGTTGAGTGTGTAGTCAAGTGGAAAGCGAGGGTCACGCACGAAGTAATCGGTCACACCATGATTGCAAACCACATCCAAAGTGATGTTCAGTTGCCCGTGAAGTTCATTTGAGGTCGTTGGATCAAGTCCCATGATAACTAGTATCAAGATTACATTTGCCAAGTCATCGGAAGAGAAGGCGCCAGCACTGGGATACATTCAGTAAGTAATCTGGTTATTAAGTTTGATGTGTTCTACTGACAAACCTGCGGTCTTCATGATCCTAAGAAATCTTTTGAGAGATCTTAGGAGCGTTTCATGGGTAGTGTGGTTCTTTCCAGTGCTCTCAGTAGTGAACCCATGTCCTTCCAAAATCGAGGGATCTGCACCCAGCCGAACCAATGCGAATAGGACAGCAGCGAAAGGTAGTCGAATATTCTGCCATAAATCACAAAGAGCAATGTAGACAGCATCGGCGACCTGCGAAGGCGCAAAGAGGGCTGCAAAGCATCAGCGCTGCAACAATAAATTGTGAGAGTAATCTACCCATGTTAAGCAGCTGAGGGACATTTGACAATAAAATATCTTTGGGGACAGCAGCGAGCACTCCGGAACGAAGCACCAAGTTCAGTAATGCAATGTCTAAATTGCGCCGTTAGCCCCATGTCCAGGATTGTGTTCTACGGAACAAACACCATTTCTGAGCAAATCGTCCAGACGATTGAGAATTGGGTGACCGGACAAGGGTGTGCCTGACATAGAATCAACTTCCATATCTTCAACTGAAGGTTGTATCCATAAGGCAACACCAGACGTTGCTTTCTGATCAATATTTTGCGCTTTTGCCTTTCCTTTACCGTGTTTGTCGCTAGCAAGTATTTTGTTGATAGCCTCACCTGCAGCGGCACCCAACATCTCGGACTCGCGAACCCCAATGGTGAAATCCTCCGCATCGCCGAGACCAACAGGGGTGGTTGACATGCAGAATTCATGAACAGCTTTCCAGGCTGCCTGCTCGTCCATGAGGCTTGAACGATTCATAGGGTCAAGTCCATCACCGGAACTAACTGATGTCTCGCGTGAACCTTGCATAACTGCTTCTTCCGCGAGACGAAGGGCGGTGCAACCAGCACCACGTTTGTTCTCCAGTTCTTTCTCGCGCAAAAGAGCGTGCAGAGGATTCACCGTTTGTGACTTCTTGCGATTTGACGCCGAAGGTAGTGACTGTGTCGCGCTAGCAGAACCTGAAGACTCGACAGCCGTAAGGGGTACACGAGAGGCTGGTGCGGGTTTACGAGTTCTCGTAGAAGTTCTCGCTGGCCGCGATGGCGTCAACAAATGATCTGGAGCTTTGCGAGCGTAAAGATCGGTGGTTGTGCCATTGAAATTCGAGGGAACACTTGATAATGGAGAAGAAAATACATCGTCCCCTATGTGTGACGCAGAAGGTATGGAACTGGAGTCAAATCAGAATTTCATTCGACGTACTAGAAACAGAAACCCTTACCGCTTCTTCGCACCGCCAATTAGATGGAGATCATCAAAATCATCGTCATCAATATCGTCCAGCTCAGGGAATGAACGATGCTGTCCGTCGTCACTGGATTGATTGGCGGCAAACGCCCTAGCCTTGATTTCTGCAATAAACTTGGCGGTTTTGGCCGCCGCGTCCAGCGGCTCTGGAGTTGGCGGAAGTGGTGCAAGTTCCTCTGTGTCGGGAGGGGAAGGAAGACATACGGCGACAACAGGTGTTTGACATGCAACGCTGCCCCTAGATGTTGTCGCCGAGCGAGCGGTCGCATCAAAGTAAGAGGATACGGGCAGATTGTGAGCAGAAGATGGGAGCAGACCCACGTTCATTGCATCTTCATGTATGCATGAAGGGGAGTTCAACGACTCGAACGCCTTTCGCCTCCAGATGTCGACATCCCCTACAGCCTCTCCTCTGTCGTGCGATTCTATGATGGGGAGAACCAACTCCGCTTCGTCAGACTGACTACTGAAAACAACTTCCTTGCCAGAATCTAGAGGAGATGCTACCGGTGCGTTGTTCCGCAGCCGTGCTAGGGTCGGCCTCTGAATAGGAGAGCTGCGAGAGACGGGTAAAGGGGGGACAGCCTCTGAGTCGTGTTCCACATCAGACCGAAGTATTTTCATAGGCCTTCTCGGAGACCTAAGTTTGGGAAGAGGGAGAGCAGATGCGCTGAGGTTGCTGGCATCAGGTGAACGAACACGTTTGCGCATAACCATCGGCGAGGCACTGCGCGTGTGTACATAAACGCCTGGAGGGAATGAGAGATAGAAAAATCGAATGCGAGGATGAGCTTACTGAGATTCTTAGGATCTACGGTGCTTTTCGAGTTCCGTGACGCTGTCTGTGGGCGCGTTGAGGACATCGTCGTTCCGGCAAATTTGGAGGGAGCAGGAGTGGAAGGACCCTGAACGAAGAAATCCGTCAGCTTTTTGTTTTGCTCTTTGGAAGAGCTTTTCGTGGGCATCTTAGTCGACAAAGTTGGCCGCCCGGAGTATAAGTAATTCGCGTCGCGCCTGTGGCAAATGCTGTCGTAACATCATGTGACTTATTATATAATTCACACTAGACATGTTGAATGCACTCAGCAATTCGGTGCATGCTATGACTATGTAGACAAATGTCCTGCAAAATGCCATATAGGATACGTGGGTGTCGCTCTACGGAGATGCAATGTATACAGTGCGTGAAAACAAAGTTGTCGGGTGTGAAATGCAATTAATATGCAGTGGGTTCGTGCTCGTCGATCGTTGGATGTCTATTATGTGAGGTTGGCGGTGGATAAAGCGGTGAGGGAGGGTGGGAGTGTCGAGGTGATGATGCATTGGTTGATGAGTATTGTGATTGTGAAGGTGTGCGTGAATGCGATCCGGTGGATGGCTGCAGGGACCAGCGCCGCGGGAGGAGTGAACCAAGTGTCGTAGAGCCCGACTCCTCGGAATAGACACTGTGCTCTTCTATAGCAGCATCCGAGGGGCTTTCCGGGTATGGTTGGTTGATTTCTGGATCTAACGGAATGTTCCTTTCGGGTGTCGGATTTCTGGGCCGCCCTGCTGGTATTTCTCCTTCCTTTTCCCCTTTCTCTAGGGCCGACACGTCGGAGGATAGCGGTCGTAACCTCGCAGGCACCTTTATCAAACCCAGGTTGACAAGGGTGTTGATGAACATGACAATAACAGCGATAGAGATGATGACAGCAGTAACAGCACCGACCGCGACACGAGGAATGGCTGCGACATTGAGGTTCTGAATGAACGTGATCAGTAGCCCAGTACATATGACACGAGTGATTGCCAAGTATGTCGCCAGAATATCAGCCCCCCTCGTCTTGTGCGGTTTGAGGTATAACAGGTAGACAAGGATCGCACATTCAATGATCAGGATGGATATGATTTGCACCTCTCCGTTCGCTTGAGCGAAAGCCGTGAATATAGCTCTCATAAGGATGGCGGCAAGAAATGGTAGAGTTGCAAAATACTTCTCTGGACGGTTCAAGGCGAACAGAGGTCCATATGCTGAGACAGTTTGAGGCTGCGTATACAGGGCACACGGTGTCGTGCGAACTGCGAGGCGGACAACGTGGAAGATCGAAAAAGACAGATAGCCGAGTACCCCTAGAAGGAGCACTACCGACAGCAGGATTGACAACCAAGAGTCTTGGAGTGTCCACTGATATAAAGCAAAGATGCTGACAGGTGTGACTGCAACGAGACACTAATTGAGATGCATAAGCGAGTGTTTCGAGGTTGGAAGCCGCTCTTTACTTACCACCCGCAATAGCCATGCACGCGCAAACTCCGGGTACAATTTCCGTTGGCGCAAGAACTTCGCGTGATTTGTGCGCCGACTAGCGAGCGCTATAACCATATAACCCAGTGCAATTACCGCTATCAAGATTGCCAAGAGCATCAACAACACCAGGAATATGGTCATAAATGCGTTGGCTGTGGCAACCCCCACATACTCAACGTATATGGGAACACCAGCCTGGAGGACATTGCTGGATGTTGCAGTGACAAGTTGGACAGTTGAAGACTCATCAAGCTCTTGGATACTTGTCGGAAAAGCCGATAACATGGACCGGGGTTTCGTAAGGTTGCCGAGTGCCAGCAATGCCTCCGACGCTATGCTAGTCGCCTGATGGGATACTGTCGCAGCATTGTAGGGACTCAGTTTCCGATTGACCAAGGCCACTGCTGAACCAGACGTCGCATCAGCCATATTGCCTCCGGTTAGGTGGCGCATGTTATTGATCGAGAGCTGGATGGAGGAAGTAGCCGAAGCCGGAAATAACCCCAATGCCCACGAAAAGTTGGTTGCAAAAGCAATGTAGACCGACGAGTAGTTTAAGTCGAGAAGGGCTGTCGAGGCGGCCCACTGGAAGAGATATAGAAGGTCGAACAAACGATATGGTGCCAAGGCATCCGGTGTCTGCGAGTGCCAAATTGCGGAAACAAAGGCAAGAAGACCCATAGCTCCTGTAGCCCACTCCACTGCGACTTGGTGGGCGGACCATCCATTAGACAATGTCGCCTGAACACAAGCCTTGAGCTGGCCGGTGCTGACATCAGAGAGTGACAACTGAACAAAACTACGATAACCTGAGAAACGACGTTGGAGAAATCGGTCACTGAAAACTTACGCTTCCAAGTCCGGAATGACAAAGGCTATGCTCGGGATCTTGTCATTGATACCCAAAGAAGACGGAAGAGAAATGGAATCCGATCCCGTAAAGTTGTACGTCGGTAATGGGCATAATGCACCATTAAATAAGGAGCAAAGATCAAGAGTAAAATTGACAGGGTGCATCCCATAGGTATTCAACATGATGTTGGCAGACACGCTGACGTTGGGTTCCTGTCGGGAGAAATGATATGGCTGTGAGCAAGGTAGGAAATACAACTTACCACACTAGCTGCTGATATGTTAAACCAAATGGAAGAGTTCTGCTGAAAGTAGACGACATCGAATTGTTGGATAAGGAGAGCATCGGGTTCGGAACAATAAGTTACAGACGATGTGACTGTTCGAAAAGCAGAACATGAGTCGACCTACCGGGGACCAACGGGTGACGACAAACTCACAGAGTGTATTATCCTTGGCAGAAACCAGAATAGCCTGAGGGATGAGAAATATTAGAGGAGTAAGAAGTCGCATCCAGGCGACGAGCATGCTGGTGGAAGGGGGTTAAAGGGTGGATACGGGCCAGCTATCACGGGGATGTTGGAGGCCCTCTGCCAATATAACGGTTCATTGAGCCGCGTGCGACAAGCACGTTTGTTTTATTGTACTTACAATTCTATTGTTGTCACTGGTTACGCAGCCTCGGCCTTGTTGTTCTCGGCCAAGAAAGAGGTACGTTACTTATCCAATTTCTGGGAGGGCTGAAGACTGGGAGAAGACGGAGACTTGATGTCGATGTGAGACAAAATGCAAACCAAACATATGGTCTTCGCCAACATGTCACGCCACAATGCAGTTCTTGCACTGGCTTTCGAAATTTTGGCTCCACTCACAGCGGTGACGCAGTTGCCGAAATTGGTGACTAACGGTGAAGGTGGCGGTGTTATCCCCGTCGCTATTATTAGCACTGGTACACACTTCTTCATCATTCACTACATAGCACAACCACCACGAACGTAGCCTCGAGCGTAGCATGTCGGAAACCATGGTGCCACTACGTCAGGTATGCACAGTGGTCGTAGTTTCCCCCTTGGTTCGCACCCCACCAACTCGGAAAAAGATGGGAAGTTCCTGCCGCGCCCTGAACTGCGAAGGAAAGGATAAACACCATAACTTGAGTTCCCCCATCGAGTGCTACTCCAACTGTTAGCTTCTGCTCACGGTGCGGAAAACTTGTGGAACCCACCAGCCCCGATGATGTAGTTATATTGAGCAAACCAACGGGGATAGCGTGTACGCAACCACCATTGAGAGAAGAAGGCGATCGCAAAGTAGGAGAGGATTGATGAGTTGATTCCTACGCAAAGCCATCCAATGAAGTATCTGCGACTTTTCAGTGCGCGGAGACGACGCGAATGGAGCATAGACTTACGCAATCACTGGCGTGTAGAGATAATCCAACCGCAGCTTCGGCCAGAAGCGGTGTGCAACCCAGAATGGGATGGGAATAAATAATCCAACCACGTAGGCCCACGGTACCCACTGGTACCTATTTCCTACGGAAAATAACTCGTGGCTGAGGCCCCCCCAAGCGATAGCTTGAGAGTTATATTGTTGTGGTTGTTGACCAGACCAGATATTTGTTCCCTGAATAGACAAGAGAATTTCGCGTTGATTTTCAATGATGGAGTTCATCATCACTACGCAAGCGTGAGTATTGACTAGGTTCATACAACTGCTCGACATTTACCGTAGTTCAATACGGCGCCAAGAAGGGTACCGATGATTTGAGCCGTGAATGCAGCACGCGGAGGAAGCTTGGCATCTGCCAAAAAATGACGTGAGTGTACTTGAGATAATAATGGAATGTGGGCACACATTGAGCAATCTTTAGATCGCGGAGCAACAATTGTGCTTGCGCCACGGTATCTGTACGTACACGTCAGCTACCTGGTTTTGACGAGTTCACTTAATCTTACTGTAACTGTAGAGCACAAAGTACATGTTCGCCATCGGCTTGCCAGGGTGGAGGAATCCCCCAATCATTTGCACAAACCTGCCCCCATCATCAGTTCGTCCATAAGAATGATACTGTTACTCACGGCTGTATGATGAAGCCAAATCCAGTAATAGCATACAGTGCTCCAAAGAAAAGAATAGACAATGTGGCAAGCAATGTTGCGATTGCGAATCCCCACCTATCAAGTCTGTCAGCGGGACAGTTATGCGATCACTAATATGCAAGTCACCAAGGCAGAGTGGAGTTCGTCTTGTAAATGACAACCAAAGCAACGATAATAGACAGCACTAATGTCACGAAGTACCAACTATTGGGTGCATCCGGATACTTGCTTTTCGTCAGGACTGCATCCGAACATAGCTCAGCGGACGACTCACTTTGAGCATCTCAAGATAATGAGGATCAAATTCCTTATTCTCCCTTGTGTTTCTCATCCCATCATTCTGCCAGAACTTCCAGTTGAACGTTTTCCACGACTCTTTGAGGGCCTGGGGACTCGCCCAACTCCACGCAGAACGAAGATCATCCATGTTCCAGAGAAGAAGATGCGTGAATGTTGCAGCAAGCCCCAGATTCGTGGTCAACAAATTGACAACCCACGTAGAAGCGTACCAAGGAAGTCCTTGTTCCGCAAGCAAGGTTGGGTCAACTTCATAGTTTGAATCGAGAATCAACGTCTGATTATACAGCGTGCCGTTCTCATAGAAGAGCAGTTGAGACAGCTAACAATAAAGAACAGTCAATGCATGAAATAAATTATAATATTATCATACGTACGAATGGGAAATTCTCTGCCTGCCAGATGTTATTGTAATATACTGCAACGAAGACGACCCTGGTAGCGCCGTTTTAGCGTGTCACGAATCACAAAGAGGTCAACTTACATGCAGAGAATGTATCCAATAAAGTTGGAAACCTGAATAAAGGTAAAATCAGTGTACTCTGCTCCGTACTTAGACTTACCTGTGCTTTGAGAGGGATAGTCATCGGATTGACACCGCCTGAAATATACTGTATAGGAGGGCCAGTCTAGAGAATACTAAGATATAAAGTTGACACTTGCCTGCCAGTCGAAGCAGATGGACAATAAGCCAAGGCCTTCATTACCGTTGGTGCCGCCGAAAACACGGGAGAACGCGGGACTGTTTGGGTTTGCCAGGCAGAAAACGGAGAATCCAGTAAGCAATGGGAACATCCATTCAGGGAAAAGCTCCCAGATAAATATCCTTTCGTCATTCAGTTGGTGATATGTATCCTTGACTTGTCATCAAACAGCTTACGCGCAAAATACCCAATAAAACATTCTGAGTTTCCTCCTTGCTGCCTGGCCGCCTTCGTAGAGAGCATCAAACATCGAGATAAGCGGGAGCACCAAAGGATATAGCATCTTGGATGGGTACAAAAGAATGGCTGACCGGATGCAATTGATTCAGATATACGGGCTGAAAATCTGATGAATACATACGGCGCATCAGTCCACCGATCCCGTATCCGAGTAGCTGGCTGGAGAAGAGGAGGAAAATCGAAGAAGCAGCATTAGGCGTAATGTTGTAGTACAGGCGCTGGACCGCGAGGACTTCCGTTCCAAGGGCGGAATTCGCTGCTGCACTGGCCATGATGATGACAAATGCATTCTCTTTCTTGTTGAACGGCCCCTGTCACGTACGTTCAGAATTGGTTGATAAACCAGGATTGATAAATGAATTACTGGGTTCAACCACTTCAAAAACCCACGACGGGGAATAAAGGTTTCCATGAAAACCCCAAGCACATATGACACGACAGCAAGGAACATCAGGGAAACAAGCACGGTTTGCTGAAAGAATGATAAGTGAGCACAAGGCTCAACAGTAGTCTTAACCCACCGGCTTGAAATAATATATCTCAGCTGCTCGTCGTGAGTAAGGGCCACCATAAAACATGGTATCACACACCAAGAACCCCCCCGAAAGTAGAAAGACCAATGCCTATGAAGAAAGCACGGAATGTCCACGGGTTCAGACTTGGATCATCCGATACAGAAATGACATGGGTCGCAATATCACGTTCGCTCTGTAGAATCTCCTCATTGCTCCCTACTTCAACGGTCGCAGTTTCGACGTCATGTTTCTCGTGATAAGACTTCTCGTCGCTGACGCTCGGAGTTTCGTTAACCTGGTAAGGGGGTGTCTCGAGAACATCAGCGATGCTTCCTGGGTGAGCCATACTAAGGGGGGGCTACCGCGGCGAGAAGATGAAACAAACCAGAAACTACTGCATGGGCTTTAAATCATTACTCCATCAAGGGGGGCCGAGAAGCAGGAATGCATGTTTATCTCACCGGCCCAGCCGGCTGCTACATGTGGTCCTACCGGCCAGATTATGAAATAACGGTCACACGGAGTAACATGCAGGATATATTTGTAAAGTTAGTGCCTGTATACGTAAGTGCAGCACAGCATGTATTCCTAGTGTCAGTCGATATGGACAGGAACCTGGGAAAGGCTCAGATATACCGAAAAGTACTGGGAAGACAGCACCGATAAGCACGGTTGACTAATACATATTCACCACATGGCTTCACATAAACCGTCAACAGTTGTCACGAAAGCAGTTTATATAAAGTACTGGTCCCGTCCCCGTTCGTTTGACGAGTCCGACTTTCAGTCTCGATGGGACGGCATTCGAACCCGAAATCTAAACGGGTAGTACTGTAGCTACTGGTATGTGAGCCACATGTGCCTGTGATCGACGTCCACGAATCAAGAATTTGATTAGAGCCGCGGCGAATCAGTTGATCGGCCGGACCAAGGGCGTCCTCCGTTGCATTCTCTTTCCCACCTCATAAGGGCATCTTCGTCCCAGACCTTACTGGACATGTCACCAGGACCCCTCAGGAACACCTCTCCTTGATATTTGGGAGGTAGATAATCGTTGTGCACAGGGTGTCTTGATAGATCGTCAGGAACTTTCGAATCAAGTCTGATTTGGAAAACTCACGCATACTGAGGATTGTATCTGTATCCCTCGGAGTAACCAAGCTCCTCCATCAACGCTGTGGGTGCGTTCCGCATGGCCATAGGAACCGGTGCGACAACATCCATTTTTGCCGCAACCTCGGCCAAATTATAGGCTTCGTAGGCACGCGTGCTTTTTGGTGCCTCAGAGAGATAGGCAACGAGATGAGCTAAGTTGATGCGACACTCTGGCATTCCAATCTGTTGGCAAGCTTGTAGGGTTGCAATCGCCTAAGATTTGGGATTCTATCATGAGCATATTTACATCGTTGTTTTGGTATATATCAACTCACCAACGGCAGAGCACTGTTGTCCGCGAGCCCGATATCCTCGCTCGCACAGACAACCATTCTTCGGGAAATATACAAAGGATCTTCTCCAGCAATAAGCATACGGGCCAGCCAGTACATTGCTGCACTGCCCTGACTACCACGTACAGATTTATGAAGTGCGGAAATCATGTCATAACGACTTTCACCTGCTCGGTCGTACGAGCAAGATACAGATTGCCGCAACGAAGTGAGAAGCTCCTCTTCTTGGACGCCGTTCTTGGATGCGAAGACCAACTCAAGCAAAGAAAGGGCCGTTCTCGCATCCCCTGCGGATAGAGATACGAGGGAAGTAACGATGCGGGGTGTCAGTTGCGGATGGGTATATGGTCTTTCAGTGTTGCTCGTTTCCATACGTTTGTCGGAGTCAAAGGAGCTAGTCGACTGTTGAGAGGCCGACAATACAGCCGTTTGGTCAACGCAGGCAAAGCGATCCGCTGCCCGAGATATGATTGTTCCTATATCTTCATCTGTTAGGCGTTCCAATGTGAATACGCTAAAAAGGCATCAGATCTCGTAGATGAACACATAACCTCACAGACCGACAACGACTGATGAGAGCTCCTGTTAATTTAAAGGATGGGTTCTCCGTTGTTGCACCTATAATCTATATACGTTAATTATAGTATAACAGATTGAAGTGGCAGACCACCTGGATTTGACCTTTCTCGATGAACGGCAAAAAAATATCCTAGGACCCGTTTGCAAACATGTTCCAGGAAGAAGGGAAAGCGTACCTGCTGAGATCTATTAAAACGATGGATCGCGTGCAAAAACAGAAGAGTTCGC
>JBBPMM010000008.1:123920-192675 GCA_038090335.1 Solioccasus polychromus
CCACTCCGCTTTCTATCAAAAAGCACTTGAACCCCTTGACGCCTGCGAGAAATCCATTTAAAACATAACACCATGCAATTTATCAACTTGCCTCCCGGTCAGTGCCAGAGAACCTTTCGCTTCTTCAAATATATTACGAACATCGTTGATTCCCGATGAGGTGGCGCTCAACTCTTTGAAATTACAATTTGCCTCTCGGGCTAGGAGCCTCGAAAGAGTAGTCTTTCCACAACTATTTTCTTGAGATACAAACAAACCACAGATGAAGAAAGACTCACCCTGGCGGGCCCCAAAAGATGATGCTACCCAAGTTTCCTGTTCGGAGTAGATTCCTAAGTAATGAATGTGGTCCAGTCAGATGCTTTTGTCCGACAAATTCATCCAGACTTTGCGGACGAAGCCTTTCTGCCAATGGCATGATCTTCGTGACTTCATCCAGCGCCTGCTTCTTGTCATGTTTTTGGCTGGACAAGGGCTGCGTCACTGCCGGGGTTAAAGACTCGACTCTCCGTTTCTTCCTTGTAAAAGGTTCTTCAGACTTCAGCTCGGAGGAGGCTGATATGCGAGATGAGTCCTGGTTACTTGCTTGGGCCTGAGAGAATATAGGTGCTAATTTGGGCTTTGATTCTTCTCTCGAGTTAGCATGGGACTCTTCCCTGAGACTACTCAGTTTATGTTCTAAACATCCACTGTCGAGATGACTGTTGATATCTCGCTCGAGAACAGAACACGAACACGCAGGACTATAAGTCAATACTAAATCTTGGCAATGGGCTCACGAGAAATGACTCGACCAACCAAGTTACTGAGGCTTGGGGACGTTAGTAGACGAGACCAAGGTACATGATTCATAACACGTACTGGGAGCCATGCGACAAGTTTAACCAATGTACTGGCCGTGCCACTCTTACATATATCTCGCAAAGAGACTCCGCTCAAAGTTCAGCGCTCGGCCCCGGATTTTTTATCCATGTCATTTAATGTAATGCGCTGGTAACATCAAATCGACAACTCCAATTCTATAATGGTACGACTACTCCTTCAAAACAGAGTCCTTCCTGCTATATGGACTCTACGAGGAAGGTAAGAGTGGAAATTGTGTTATGTGACGGGACTTGCCTTGGAGAATGTTGTTCAGTTTGTTGACGCGAGATGACACGCTGAGGTCGATACTCTTGTCACCAAAATCTACCACAATCCCACCCATGAGGGACGGATTGACCTGGATGATGATAAATAAAGGTCTTGCTGGAGAATGCTAAAGTGCTAACCTTGTTGACCACTTTGAGCGACTTTGCATGTTGTGCGGCTTGCGACTGCTTCAGAATCGACTCGAGTTTAACAGCGGCATCTTTTGGGAGCGGTGCGGCCGAAGTAACGATGACCTCCAACTCGCCCTTGTATTTTGAAACGAGTTCATTAAAGCCCTCGATGACGTCCTGGGTCTCTCCGAGTCTGCCGTTTTCAGAGAGAACAGCGAAGAGATTTTTTGTAATGTCGGAGACAGGCTCTTTCTTCGGGCCCTCTGCCTTCGCATACAGCGCAGCAAGACCAGCGACGCGTTCCTTTGCAGAAAGGGTTGGATTTGAGACGAAAGCGTTGAGCTCGGGCGTTTCGGAAATGGATTTCGATATAGTGTTGAGCTCGGTTTGCACTCTGGAAAGCACCTGGGGGGATTTGGCAAGGGAGGCGGAGTAGAGAGCGTTGGAGTACTTGAGTGCGATGGAAGACGCTGCCCGTCGGCCGCGAGTGGACGCGACGAGGGAGGAACGAAGAGCTGGGGACAACATTGAGATGGAGGAGAGGACTTGCGGGAATTGAATCCGGCTTCGTCCGTGTAATACAGAATTGGAACATAGTTCCCACGCATTCCTCATCATGCCCCCTCTGAATGGAGTGCACGACACCCCCAAACCTCGTCCTTATTTTGTTCTCGTTACCGGCTTTGGTGTGAGTCCCCCTTACCCTGTAGTTTGATTTATTTCATGTTACCTTGCTCGCACTTACCTTGCTCCCCGTCCAGCCATTCGCACGCTATGCGATAAATCCTTCCTGGCTAGCCGTACAGCCCCTCCATAATACCATTTTGCATGCCCAAGTGCCCGCAGAATCAGCGACCCACGACGACCCTTTAAAACCTCCCGCACCCACCCCCATCGCCAATCCCACCACGACTCTCCGAGAGATCCGCATTACATCCCTCAACGTGCCCGTAACATATGAGGACGTGTTATCTACCGTTCCAGGTCTCCACGCCCGTCCCCCCGTACTCCCTCAAATAGAAAATGATTTCCCTCCTCCACCTAACGGCTACGACCTCATTCTTCACGTGGGGGTCGCTGGTCGGGGACCACTGCGGATCGAAAGAACTGGCCACAAATTCGGTTACAATATGAAGGACGCCAATGGGTGTCATGCGCCTATTGTCCGTGTGACGCGTGAGGAGGCGAGTCGCGCTCCATCAGAGCCTTCGCCGGCGGAGCGGATGGAAAGGGCTCGATTAGGGTATGACATCGAAGGTCTCATAGACGGGAGCGAACCCCCGAAGCGTGGATTTGGGAAAGGTTATGAGTCGTTTCCGGAAGAAATCTCCACCGACGTTGATGTTGAAAAACTTGTGCATCATCTTAAAAAATCTGGCATGGAGGTGAGCGTGTTCTTCGTCTACGACGTCGTTCCGTGTATACCTGATTTGTGTACTTTTTCTTATTCGCTTACTCTTCGCAGCAAGTTTATTCTTCCCTGGATGCCGGTCATTATTTATGCGACTTCATCTACTATTGCTCCTTGGCGGAGAGCAGACGTTTTACTCCAAAGAACGACAAACCGACAACCAGCGTACTCTTCGTGCATTGTCCGCCGCCGGATCAGCCTCTGAGCACGGAAGAAGTCACCGAAGCGATCAAGAAATCTATTATTTGGTTGTGCACTTCTTCTACGTGATACTTCGGGCTTAATCGGATTATCTGTGGTTGTTTACGATACCATTTTTCTCAGAACTGAGGGGCTTTCCAGTGGGATAACTCGGCTCTTTCGTTACAATTGGGCACTCCTGTAATCGTCTGTTATCCAGGTTACGTCTTTCTGTGGGTACAAAGTGGTTTGCGGCCGTACGCCGTGTCAGGCGTTAAGCAGCCGGACAATTGTCTTTCTCAAGCTTTGGTCTTGGGGCCACCCAAAAACCGTGATGTTGTGTCTAGGAAATCGATATAACAGAGCGGCACTGGCAAAGTGTCCGATCAGTCAATTTCTCGACTTCACCTCCGCTACTGCTAATCGATGGCTACGAACATCACTTTTCATCAGGGTACGCGCCTTGAGTTGTGGAAGCTCTGAAAACTAACGGTTGCCAGGTTCCATTACCACTGCTGAACGATTCGATCTACTCGAACAGAAGGGTGTTACAATCTGGCTAACTGGCTTGAGCGCAAGCGGAAAGGTAATTTCATCACTAGGCTTTAACAGGCTGATCTGTGATGGTAGTTCTGCAGTCTACCATCGGATGTGCTCTGGAACAGTATCTCTTGAACCGACACAAGTTTTCTTACCGCCTTGACGGGGATAACATTCGCTTTGGCTTGAACAAGGATCTCGGCTTTGACGAGAAATCCCGAACGGAAAACATCAGACGAATCGGAGAGGTATGAGAAACGTGGCCGACACTGATTCATCCATTCTGATGGATGAACTCTTTGCTTAAGGTCTCGAAACTATTTGCAGACGCAGGGTGTATTACGATCACTGCTTTCATATCTCCATACCGCGCCGATCGAGCAGTGGCTCGTGAACTCCACGACAAAGGCAACCTGTCCTTTATCGAGGTCTTCGTCGATGCTCCTCTCAAAGTTGTGGAACAGCGTGACCCCAAGGGATTGTACAAGAAAGCCCGAGCGGGTGAGATTAAAGGTAAGCTAATTTTCCCGTTATTCCGACATGAACGTCATCCGAGAGCTTCAGATTTCACCGGAGTATCTGCGCCATACGAGGCACCAGAGAATCCTGAAATCCATATCAAGACCGATCAATGTGACGTGAGACAAGCGGTAGAAATTATTGCGGAATACCTTAGCACGCACAATTATATCTAAAGTTGTCATAGATAATCCGGATAGATGCCTGGGCGCAATGCACTAGGAAATTAAAGGGTATAGACACGGTCTATAGGCCAAAGATAACTAGCGAGGTGTGAAGTACGGCGATTCTCCGAACTTCAGAGGTTCCGCTGCGATGATACGCCTTGGTTGCGCAGGTGTTTTCCCTTCTGCATTGCTAATAACATTGATGGAACCTTGTTCTGTCGGCGTTTCCTCCTGCTCTTCTACTATTGCGTCGCCACCTGATTGTTCTAGCATATTTGCGAGACCGACTTCAATCACAGAAAACCATCTCGTGAGATCATCTACGGTCCTGGCGAGATAAGTATTTGTAGCTTCTTGCGATTCTGCAAGAGATACAAAGTCAAGTGGCTGAATAGGCGGGCCGAGAGTAGACTCCACAGGCACTGATGTCAAGGAAAGTGACGTCGCATGGGAGAATTTTGCGAATCCAGATTTCCCGCGTTTGTCACTACGTGACGGCGAGCCGGTTCTGGTACTGGGAAGTGATATCGTTGATGCATTCGCGTCTGCACGGATACCCAGGTTGTACGAGCCGAGCGATGTTGGTAGATGAATACTGGCCTGAGAGTTGGAAACAATAGTCGATGGGGACGGTGGGAGTAGGTCGGCCGGATGCTCGGATGTGAGACAAGGGGCCTGGCAGAATAAATGAAAGGTCAAGCAGAGAGGATGGTTAATAAGCCTTACCTTTACTGCACTTTTCAGTCCGGGAATAACCAAGCTCTTCGTAGAACTAGCGCCGTCGCTACCTTTACTCGAAGAGCTGCCACTCCTATCTCGCACAGCGAATGGCCTGACAGGAGGTATAAGCGGCGACGCGGGGGTACTTTCCATGACTGCAACAGAAGCTTGGCGGATGAAGCTAGGCTTCCTTCCAAGAGGAACGCCAACATCACCAGGAGGACAGCTCTCCACTGGAGAAGAATCTGTATCAGCTATGTTAGTAGGTCGCCCTCTACTACTTGGTGAAGGACTTGTTGGAGCAAGACGAGGAGCAAATAATGAAGGAGTAGTATCCTGCGAGTAACGAGGCTGGCGGCTCGGGAAGGAAAATTCATTGTATTTGGTCAACTGGATGTCGTCTACACCTTCATCGTGCCCACCCTTTTTTGTAGCGATGGTATCTCGTACAGGTGGCGAAGACTGCGGCACGATTGGGTGGGTGATCGCGGGAGTAGATGCAGTTGACGAGTGTAGAGGAAACGGTTTGAGAGTGTCATTTTGTGTAACGTCATCGTTAAAGAGGCCGCGCAGAGAGGTCGGTAAGCGGGCTGGTGCAGGGCGTACTGTGGAGGGTGGGTCCATAGAATTGGGGAGATCCACATCTTCATCCCCGTTTGATGCATTCATGAGTGTACGGCGCCTTATAGTATCGAACTCCCAAAGCATGTCATCTTCCTCAACTATCCTCTGCAAGCTGAAAAAAGTGAGTATTTTTCTCCTTATCCTACAAACAAATCTTACTCTTTCTTTTCCTCGCCCTCCCAGTCAAGAGGTTCTGCGATACTGGCTCTGGATCCCCCATTCTGAACCCATGCATCGTATCTGAGGATCAGCTCTCTTAACACGGATACATTGATTTTAGACGTGGACTTGATCCACTTTGTTTTTGAAAGCTCGTCCGCGGAAAGGCGCTGTAAGGGAGATTAATAAGACATTCAGACTGCAATTTCAAAATACATGCATCATTGGGTGATTCTCGGAGACAATGAGAAATGAAGTCCCGCATGTCTCTGCTGCCGTCGCCATCCCCTAATCTCGGAGGTTGGACTTTAGAAATGAGTTGCATGATCTTGATCGCATCCCTCAGGTCCGAATGTGGAGGTGCACCCTTAGCCATCTCATATATCATGATACCCAAACTCCAAATATCCGCTTTGCTATCGTACACAGGAGTTGGTTGGGCTACCTCGGGCGCCATCCAATTGGGAGTACCCATGAGTGTATTTCGCTTGCTTGTTGTTGTTGCGGATAGCGCAGAGACACCGAAATCACAGATCATGACCTTGCCAGTCGCGGTGATAAGAACATTAGCAGCCTTGATATCACGGTGGATGATTGCAGATTTATGAAGATAGGTAAGTCCGACGAGAACTTCGCGGGTGATGATGACGATAAAGCGTTCCTCGAGCACCCCATCCCTAGAGGTTTGCATGAGAGTACGAACACTACCACCTTGCGCGAACTCCATTGCGATCCATACACGTGGACCATCCAAAAAGCAACCGTAGTATTTGGTGACGTTGGGTGCATCACGAAGCTGGGTTAGGAGGGCGACTTCGCGCTGAATTGCCTCGACATCGTCATCTGCCGTATCGAGGTTGATGATCTTGAGCGCCACGATGTTACCTGAAGGTAAATGGACACCTTTGTGCACTGAGCCATAGGCGCCTTTCCCGACAGTCTCGAGACGCCGGAAAAGCTGATGCACGGAAGGTTGCGCCATGCTTACAGGAGGAATAATGAGGAACGGGTGATGATGGTTGGTTGCAACTTGGTTAGAACATGATGGTCATCCACTGGTGTACAGCGTGGGAATATAGCACTCTTGCTTTTCAATGCTCGGGATTTTGTCCATGAATTTCCTGTCGACCCTTTCGAGGGCGACTCGAACGATTCATCCCACATTGGCCAGGACGACGAGTCCGCTCAGATGGGCTCTACCGTTTCGCACCATCGACGTGACCACCGTTCGTTTTGCCTCGCGAGGCACGGAGTATCAGCCCTCGCAGCGAGTGAGGAAGAGAAAATACGGCTTTCTAGCAAGGAAGAAAACGCCAGGTGGACGCAAAGTTCTCCAGCGCCGTCGCGCCAAGGGTCGAATGTTCCTCAGTCATTGACATGCCGATGGTATGTCTCTGAGAGGATGTCTGGGCTCTTGTATTGACACGTTCCTGATCCAGCGGTCATTGCTATGGCTTTGACTACTAGTGCAGGCGGATAATTAGCAATGAATGCGGGACACATGTTCGACCGTAGTACCGATGTAGTGCCATTCTGAAAAGGCAATCAATCCATCATGATGATGACTCGTCCTCTTCTTTTGTGACTACGTCCACTAAAGCGATGGATTTCAGTGTGGATCCGGTCCAGTCTGTTCCCCGCGAGTTTCTCGCAGTAATCCTTGCAGGCTTTGGAAACGAGTATGAATTAATCCGTCGCATTTCGTCCGGCACTCAACGTCTGCAGGCTTCTTCCCTTGACCGGTGACGTTGGTGATCAGCCCTTTCCAAAGGCATTGCTGCCCGTCTCCAATCGGCCCATGGTTGACTATGCCCTCTCCTGGGTGGAGCAGGCGGGGATTAAAGGTACGACCTCATTTGATACTATCAACTCATATCACGGAGAGGACTACCAGACGTCCTCCTTATATGTCCTTCATCGCATCGCCCCTCTATTTCACATTACATCCATTCCGGATCCCCGATCTCCTCCTCGTCGCTGCACGTTGACATCCAGTCTTTCGACGAAACACAGGAACTGAGCGTCGGGACCTGTTCCATCCTCAGGCACTTCTCCTCTCGTATTCAAGAAGACTTTGTTTTGCTCCCCTGCGACTTCATTCCTCCTCAAACACTCCCTCTTTCAAAGCTTCTGAACAAGTTCCGCTCCGAGACAATTTCGGATGGCGCAATCGCCACAAGTTGCTGGTTCGAGAAACCAAAGTCGGAAAAATCAGCGGCTCCCGACGAGTGGGGCTCTCCCTCACAATCCTACCCGATCGTTTGGGACGAGTCTACTCAGACGTTGCTGTACATCGACACCGTAGACAACACAGACAAGAATGCAGAGGAACTTGAATTAAGGATGAATCTGCTCTCGCGGCATCCTCGGGTAAAGCTTTCGTCCAAATTTCAGGACTCTCACGTCTATGTTTGTAAGCGTGAAGTGCTGGATGCCCTGCATCGCAAGGCCGAGCTAGATTCGCTTCGGGAGGACTTCTTCCCTTGGCTGTGTAAAGTGCACTACCAGGCAACGAAACGCGCAAAGTACGGACGCGGTACGGAAAGTCTTGCTAGTTGACGCCGGCTTCGCTGATGACTCCTTCTAGTGCTCGGCTCGCTTTCTAACTTCGCGGCACGTAACACACCTATGAGACACTCTACGCTCCACACAGCCAATACCGCAGTACGCAACCATTCGACTGCATATTCACCGATCCAGCAAGTTCGGGAACTAGCATACTCTGTACCTTCCAGCCCTACAGGCTCTGAAAGTGCCTGTGTGGAAACAAGTAGCCTAAGAGTCTGCGTAGTTATCCATCGAGAGGGAGATGGTTATTGTGTTCGAACCAATAATCTGTCTGCATATCTAGAGGCAAACCGACATGTAAGCTCTTCTTGTATGTATGTGTTTCCATCAACTCACCATATGTAGTTCATAAATGATACTTCATATACCTTGCCCGTTGACCCGCAAAAAAGAGCCCTCATTGATGCAAAAGCATCAATTTCACCCGATTCGACGATCGGCGATTTCACGAAAGTCGACGAGAAGACGACGATCAAGAAATCCGTCATTGGGAAGCACTGTATAATCGGGAAAATGGTGAAGGTTGTCGGATGCGTGCTACTTGATCACTGCGTGATCTCGGATGGGTGAATACGAGATTCATTGCGTCCATCCAAACCGCTCAACTCGATACAGGGCAAAGCTAGAAGGGTCTATTCTCGGAAGGAACACAAAGGTTGGGAGCAAGGCCGAATTGGTGCGTTGTGTCACACAGGGCGGGTATGAAGTCAAGGAGAACGGTGAGGTCTCGAATGGCAAATTTTCCGTTTCACTCACGTGTCATCACAGAAAGCTATCGAAATGAGAAACTCGATGTTTCAGATTGGGGGGCGGCGAGCGAGGACCTGGAAGAGGATGAGGACGAAGACAAAGATGAGGAGAGTGATGACGGAGAATAGAGTTGTACATATATATTCGACAAGCGGGGAAACAAAGTACGCTAAATTATCGTGCTCGTTGTGACAATTGTCCCGCCATCTGGTTCCCAAGACCTTGTGCAAACCGAGAGCCACGACCCCGGGTGCCACCTATTATGCACTTCAAAATTTCGATTCCGAAGATCGTAGAATTCAGTCTTACCGCGTAAACCACCTCTCGTTCTATCTCCTCTGCCACGACGCTCTTGCGCTTGTTCACCTCGTTTCTCGCCCTTCGTATCTCCCCTGTCTCCCCAACCAACGGTGCTACCAAGTTTCATGTCTAGCGCCTTTTCGTTGTGTTCGACCATATTGCTAACTTTCTCGGCGATAACCTGGGCAAGTTGTTGCGGGCGTGAAAGTTCAATCCGATGGAATACGACGACACCGGTGGATTGATCCAGAGAAGCGGATAGTTCCTCGTTCCAGATCATCTTTGATATTATAGATGTTACCGTCCTGAGCGGCAGTGAGAAAGTTCGCGAAAGAAGGGAAAGAGAAAGAGTGGAGTATAGCGGTGCGTATGTAAACAAATATGTCCGAAGACCCTGTTCTTGGATGCGCCTAGGGACATTTGTCTGTCAAGTATTTGCATCGGAACCGTAATGACTCACTTGGCCAGCATTTCTTTCACTGAAGCAGACTCTGGCATAAGGCTCCAAATTTTGATGCTTTGAATGAGATCACGGCACTTCTCCCACTCGCCATCTTGTAGTGCCTTACTTGCTTGCATTATATGGTCGCGTGTGCTTTCAGGTGGACCGGTGAAAACTTGACGATCCGCAAAATCCAATAGGCGGCGGAATGGCTTCGAAATTACCTTCCTCTTCTGTTCTTCCGAATCAATAGAGGCAAGCAATGGGATCTCCACAAGCATGCTCGACACAAGGAACGCAGCCTCCAGGAGCTCCGTGTTTATGTGCATGTGGAAGGGAAGCTGCCTCGCTCGCTCGGCTCGTTCTTGTTCAGGAGTCAGTTGGGCTTGGAACCGTTGTTGGTGAACACCTTGGGCTAGAAGTTCTTTGACACGTTGGGTTGCAAAAATGTCCTGAAGCATCGCTTGCGATTCCTTGATCAAACCGCAACGGAACGCGCATAGGCCAAGCTGAACGACCGTACGATTATAGAGTATTTGCGTGGCCACGTCAGCAGAGTGAATGGACTCTTGAAGGTGTGACATCAACAACATGTCACGAGCGGTATAGAAATCGTTATGGAGAGCGTGATGATAGATGTGGCTCAGTATAGCCCTGGTACGCAGCAACGAATTGTCGGCTTTGTAAAGGTGGACACATAAGGCATGGATTAGGCTCGACGTGGTGGAAGGGGAGGCCAATATAACACTCGGAGAAACCTCCGATGTGCCAAGAGAGGATTCAAGGGCACTGACAACTGCGTCTGGCTGGAGGAGGAATGAGCAACTAGTTCATCGGATAATACTTGCGTCGTACCTTGGAATAGATGTGTTCAAGACGTCGCATAATCACTCGTGCGAGTGGGTCTGATTGCTGAGACCTCTCGTAAAATGCTTGTGCACGACATATCGTCCGGTAAAGCACCTTCTCATCCTTGAGACGGTCTACGTACTCCGTGCCGTGAGGATCGATATTTTGCAGGCTTTTGGTGAACTCATCGTCGAGACGGTCTACAAAGCTAATGATGCTACCTCGGATGCGAACGATTCCATCCGGCTCAGTATCAGGAGAGCGTTCAAGAAGTTCGTCGTAATCTTCTGTGTTCTCTTGTATAGAATACGTAGGATCCTTAACGACGATTGAGATGAGCTTGTCGACTTCCCGTTCAGCTGCTAGCCATAAATCTAATGGCATGTAAGAAGTCATCGATGAGTTATAATCGAACCGCGAAGAAACTAGGGCCAGAAGGACACGAATGCGCTGGTATGGTGTCATAGCAACCTCAAGCAATTTCTCTAAAATGCGCATTTGTTCGCCGCGGTCTGTGTTCTAAAGCACCATTCAGCCATGAAATCAACTATATCCTTGCATTACAAACCTTCTTTCCTCTGGCTTCATGTACAATCTTGAGGGTCTTAAAGATAGCATCCGCGGTGAATTGCATAGCTTTGCCACCTTTTCCGACTGTTGTGAAGTGGTCCTCCGCTAAGGAGAGCTCCTCTTCACTACCATTATCAACTACTTTCTTCGGTTTCCTCGTTGCCCTTGCGGATACAGCTTCAGCGGGCTGACTATGCAGATTGTATTCGCGTTCAAATGCCTCCGGATCCTGCAAGACGAGTCACGAAGAATAACACACGTGATACAATCCTTACAGCTTGATATTGAGATATCTCCTTTTCGTACTCCTTGGTCGATTTCTTAACTTTTTGTTTCATGGAATTCAACGCACGCGCGTTCATAGCATTCATCTTTTTCTTCGCCTCCTTCTCTTTAGCCAAAGCAGCATTCAGGGAATCCTCGAGGCCCGTAAGCGTTTTGAGGAAAAATGGCGGAATGGGTTCTGAAGCATTACTCTGACGCTGCACGAGACGTAATAGTTTGTCGAATTCTTGAAGCTAAATCGGTATTGGGATAGCAGGACGGGTGATAGAACAGACCTGTAGATATTGCCACCCAGTCGTTGATTTTAAGTGCGTTGTCCATCGCTTTACCGGTTCCTTCGATCTCCTCGACACGTTTGTTCTTGGAACTTTTGACAACGCGTTTTACCTCGTCATCTTCATCACTATCCTCAGAATCGGAATCGCTCCGCAGAAATCTTCCCTTTTTCTTCTCCGTCTCAGCCTCGATCTCTTCCTCAGACTCTTCCTCAGAGTCGGAACTGCTGCTAGAGTCACTGCCAGCTGTACGAAGAAATCGAGACATGCCAGTTGGCTTGACCGCTGGTTTTTGGGGGGCTTCTTCATCACCGCTAGTAAGGAGTTCCTCTTCGGACTCTTCTGAGTCAGAATCAGAGTCGCCAGCCTGTCTGAAGAAACGGGACATGATACAGTTGTGAGATCGTTATCGGAAATTTTGCATTCGTGAGAAATCATTGCATAGGCATGTTATGTAAGAAATTAAATCCAACATACACTTCCACTAGTAAACAAAATAGTACCTGTAGCATCGCGAGAAGCAAGCAAGGGTTAGAAAACATCTAACGAATGAGGACAATCAGAGGCGATGTGTCCATGACCTTCACAATCTACACAATACAGCTCCGAACCAGAGCTGTGTTTGGGCCGTGAAAGTGGTACTGGCGCGTCCCCCTTCAGGAGATCGCACGTGAAAATATCATGACCTGGCCGCTCGCAGATTTCACACACGTCTTCACGCGAGACGTCGTCGTCGCTGCTCATCACAGTCGAGGTACTGGAAGCTCGACGTCGTCCTACGATGTCAGCCGGTTCTATCCCATGCTGAGATAATTTCTTAGACCGAGATGGCCTCCCCTTCAACAGCTCAATCTCCCGCTCGAGTTCATCCTATAGGCTAGACTGAGTATCGACCAGTGTTTTTGATTCGTTGACGCACTTCACGATAAATCTTTATGCAAAGTCAGTGACATTCTAAGGAGAGCTGGTATTTAAATCACCTTTGCTTCGACGAGTGTCTCGAGCTCACTAATCTCTTTGTTGAGCTAGACACTCCTCAGCCATAGTCGACTTGGAAGTATGATCACACTCACGTCATGCGTTACTCGAGCTATCTTCACCTCGGCGTCCGCAAGTCGTTTTCTGAGTTGTTCAATTTCGCCCTAAAGCACATGAGATCACAGATGGCGCGACGAAGGTCAAATTTTACTTCATATTTCGCCTGATGATCCAAGGGGAGTACCGAAGATTGATCCCCAGCGTCAAGAGCAATTTCCTGATTCAGGAGGCCTTGTTCAACGTTATCTTCGAGAATCTTGAGTTCCTGAGAGACATGTTAAAATCAGCAAGGCATAGAGAAGCAGAAGCATGCCTGTCGCAGTTGATCGGTCTCAGACATCAAAAGTCTATTTTCAGCCTCCAGTAATTCGTTGCGTTGATCAATAGCCAACCTTTCCTTCTGCAGCTCCTGAACGATGTGCCTGGAAAGTCTTCACTCAGTGGACTTGATAGCTTGTTTTAAAACGTCATACTTTAGACCCATGATCTCTTCAGATTCGTGTTTTGACGGGGACTTAGAAAATCCGGGCAAACTATTCATCTCCTGATTTAGTTTTTTGCGTAGGTTGTCCAGTTCTGTTGATCGCTCTTCTAGAGCCATGCGCAGTGATTGAACTTCGGCTTGCTCCCCCTCGAACATCGACCGCCCGATCGTATGCTGAAACGTGGTCATGAGAATCAAAGCCAGACCGCATAGCGTTGCTAGTCACCAACCTCTGTATTACTCGTCTTTGTGCCGGGTTGTGAGACCAATCGCGACTGTTCGAGTTCGTCCTTTAGATCTCGAATCTCATCCGTCAACCGAACGCGTTCTAGGGCTGCTTGCCGGGACACCTCTGCGACTTTCAAGGACACATCGTCGGCGCTCACATTAGCTGTCTTTGAGAAAGGTGAGTGAAAAGACGAGAACAATGACACCGACATACAGCAGCATCCGTGCGCAGGAGCTCGATTTCAGCTCTTGCGTTTTCCAGCGCAAGCGTGCTCTCTCTCAGTGCCTCTTCAACTTCCTCGATACGACTCCTAGCTAATGCCTCAGCTTTTACGACTTGTTCCACGACCTTGCGACCTTCTGCCAGCTCATTTCGCATAGTTTCTTCCTTCTCTTTAAAGCGCTTGATTCTTTCCCTAACAGTTACCTCTTCTTTCTCGGCAGCTGCTCGGGCGTCCTCGAGAGTATCTTCCATCATCGAAAGCTTCCTCTGAAGGTGCTGAACTTGCTCCCGAAGAGTTTCGTTATCGATCTCAAGGGCCGAGGTAGCATGCTGAACTACAAGCCCCGGCGAAGGTGGTGTGGCCGCTTTCCTTAGCTGATCTTCAAGTGTAACAATTTTGTCTTCCATTTCGTACCGCTTCATGTCCGCTGTGCTGAGTCGTTCTTCGTAGAGCGCGATCGTTTCCTAACAAGCTGAAGATTTAGAGCCAAGTAACAGGAACGCAATTATATTACTTGTCCTGCTTGACGAAGCTCGTCGATCTGTATTCCCAGCTCTTTTCGCTCCGAGTCGAGTTCGGTCGAGACTTTTTCTAGCCGCTTCTCCAAGAGGCTGATTTCTGCATTTTTGGCCTTCAAAATAGTGTTGCTTTCGTGCTCTGCGCCCTCCTTGGCTTCGATTGCTTCCTTTAGACTTCTGACCAGCGCCTCGCTCGTATAAAGTTTGGCTTGCAAGTCATTTAGGCGCACGTCATATTCGGTCTTGGTACGTTCCAATTCAGTAGTAGCCCGCACATTGGAGCGCTCCAGAGACTCTAGTTTGGAATCTTTTTCACCCAGCGTCCGCTCCATAACGCGCAGCTCTTTTTCTGCCTCTGCCACTCTAGCGAGAGCAGAATCGCGATCTTCCACCAAACTTTGGTGCTGTAAAATATCGGAGCGAAGAGATGAAACTGCTTCTTGTAAAGATACTTTTTCCAACTGGAGCCTTTCCACGCGGACATTGAGGGCAGATATCGTAGACTCCTGGGTCTCGAATGTGTTAGTATCGTTGGTAGACTGGATTGGGGAGGGTGACGAGACAGGGCAAGCGTCAACGGGGTCAGAGACAGTCAAGCCTCCTACTAGCCGGTTTATCTTGTCCTGTAGAGCCAGGCCGGACGCGACTAGATCCAATGAAGAAGGTGGACGGTTATCGTAGTCATCTTGCGTGGGGCCATCGTCGATTGAGATTGCGGAACCAATAGATGTTGATCGTGCCGGAGATGCAGGCGGCGGCATAGCGACGGCACTGGGTATCCTGGGTCTTGGCGTATTGAGGGAAGCTCTGGGCTTGGACCCTGATACGAATGAACTGTTGAGGGAATAGGGGGCCTTCATAACACCTGGTTTGGGAGTAGTAAAGGGAGAATCAGATAATCGTGCACCATTGTCTGAAGTCCGGGACGGAGAGGGCGGCGCTTTGAGGAAGCACTCAGTCTGAGTAGGGCCTGGGCGCGAATTCAACTGCTTAGCTGTCAAACCGATGTATTTGGAAGCTCGGGAGCCTGAAGTAATCTGAGCTTCCAAGGAAGGCAAAGGCTGGGACTGAGACTTTCCGAGTGCAGCGGCAGGCTTGGTCTTCTGCGCAGCTGGTGTGGTAACTGGTGTGATGCGACCTGACATTCCCAGTGGATTCGCCCTGCTCTCATGTGGTGTGACCCTCCCATACGAAGTAGAAGGGGTAATGCGCCCGGTGCTGATCGAAAATAGAGCGGAAGGAGTCACTCGACCAGAAAGAGAGGGAGTTACATGTCCACCGCGAGACGACAGGACGGATGGTGGCCGATAATTCGGACCTACGGTGGGAGGAGAGAGTTTCGCGGCGGACACGAACACGCCGCAATTCGGAGGACACGTGAAATATCGTTTCCTGAATGCGACCATCAGCAAATAAAGGAACTAGAATCCCAGCAAACCGGCACAATAAGAGCAGCAGCTTCATTGGACGTGTAAGACTCACCCGCTGACAGACCCGTCATTTTTTCCCTTTCCGGAAAAACCTCCTCCGAGCTCGACGCCAGCCCAGAGACCGGGCTTTCCATCTATCTCTCCAAAGTACCTTAAAATACCTTCATAGCCGAGGGATTCGATCCTGACGTTTTCACCAACCTCAAAAGCCCGTCCAGCGCGACTGACGCTCCGGGAGAAAGCGTCAGATTGTCGACTTCGAGGGCGTGCAGCAGGTGTTTTGGCACGCGTTGGGGGTGCAGACGTGACGGAGGAAGGACGACCGGCAACAGAACGCCTCCCTGATTGGAGAGCGGAGAAGGTAGACTTGGGTGACGATGCAGAGGAAGGTGGGTTGTGGTTGAGGCTGGCGCGATGTTGCGCAGGATCGTTGGCCTTGACGGCCTCTACGAACGCACGGGAAGCGTATTCATCGATGTCAAGTGCAGGGTGGACAGTGGCATTGGAAGCGGAACGAAATCTGCCTGGCGTGGGTATACCACTTGTCTTCCCAGGCGTCGGGATGCCCGACATTTTTGTCTTCCCCGGAGTAGCAGACATGGCAGCGACCACCCGACAGAAGACCGAAATTGGGGGAAAACATATAGTCACGTGATAAGCGCGTGTATTACATAGACACCCAAAACAAAATGTAGCTAGCCACGCTTCTTGGATACACCGACAGTCTTCCCGCGACGTCCTGAAACCATATGAGCTCAGCGTACCATGTTGTGATTATATTCTCACCAGTAGTCTTCGTGTGTTGTCCACGTACTCTCAATCCCCAGAAATGTCTTAGACCACGGTGTGCCCGAATCTTTTTCAACCGCTCCAAATCATCGCGCAGCTTCGAATCGACTGCATTCGACAGAATCTGATAGTCTTTACCATCGACGATGTCTTTTTGTCTGTTCAAGAACCACGTGGGAATCTTGAACTGGGTTGGGTTCTGGATGATGGTCACGATACGCTCAAGTTCGTCAGAGTTGAGCTCTCCAGCACTGCAGGCCACTGAGTATCCCAAGTTAACCTTCACCACACAACTTACCGCTTGCTAAGATCCACATCGGCCTTCTTGCATACGAGGTTGGCATAGCGACGGCCAACGCCCTTGATCTCCGTCAAGGCGTACATGATCTTGCGCTTGCCATCAACATTGGTGTTCAAAAGACGCAAGATGTGCTTGACCGGGGACATGAGGATTGTTACAACTTCCAAGAAAAATAGATTGCACCTGAAACTGTTGGTGGGGTTCTGGGACAACGAGAGACATTGTGCAAGTCCCTATGTCAATCGATCAGTCCACAGCCAAGTACACGATGATACATCCATCGGAAAAGTCGGTCTCCATGTGCTCGTGACCGCTCCTCTGGATCCAGTTGCTACTTTCGTGGCATTGCGTATCTCGGACATGTGCTCACCTTGGTCGAAACGGTCTTGGATTGTGCCAACGTCGTCGTTCGCGTTGCTCGTCTGACCGGAGTTTCAACGTGTCTGGCTCTTGCCGAAGTATCGATCACGTGTTTAAGTGGCGATTCGCAGACGCGTCAAACCGACGTACATAGTTGAACTTGGAATTTCATGAGACTCAACACACATTTCTTTTTTCCATACTCATTTCATTTACCGACTCGATGCCAATAACGACGGTGAGGTTAACGTGCTCTCTTTTGAAATATACTCTCAACCTTTTACTAGTGCGATTCTCCCGAAATCCTTAAAGCCGAAATCGATTCAATTCGCAAGAAAGTCACCGTCGATGAAACTGAAGAGACATGGGACACAATTTCACGCGGCATTCAGCATTTAACGGCTCTCTGCAATAGTGGTGGTTGCGAATTCCCTTCTGAAATGGTTGTTGGCGTTCGTTCTATATCCAGACCATTAAGCAGCGCATTGAATTCCGAGCGCAGTAGGCTGTCGGGTGCTGCCATCGAGCTTCTTACCGCGTTAGCCATTGGATTGACTTCGTCGTTTGAGCCTTTGGTATCTCAGTTTCTTCCGACTTTGCTGGCCTTGTGCAGCCGGACAAACAAGGTCTTTACTTCGCGCGCTAGGGCATGCATACTTGCCATCATTCAGCATACCCGTCTACCAAGTCTCTTACCTCATCTCACTGAACTGGGCAATCACAAGTCGGTCCTTCCTCGTTTGACTGCTGCGGAAGGCGTTTTAGCATGTCTTAATTGTTTCAATCCTCCTGACCTGGAAAAGGAATCCCGGGCTCGCACAGTGGAGGATTTTATTAAGTTGACGGCACGTGACGCCAACGCAGATGTTCGGAGGGCGAGCAAGGACATTTTCAAAGCTTACAGGACATTGATGCCTGCCAGGGTAGATGGGTAAGCCTATAAAGCATCGCTTTTTGTGTTCTTCTGAGAATCTTTCTTCAAGCTTCGTTGCTCCACTTACTCCCGTGATAAAGAAATACCTTGATATTCCGCCCGGTCCCACTGCCAATCATGGCGTTTCGTCCAATGTGGTCCAGAAGCAGATTAGCAGACCTTCTAGTCGTGCAAACAATAAAGTGGCTGAGATGGGAGGACAACGGTCTACAGGCTCGACACTTTCCAAACCTCCCACTCGTCCGGTGGCGGACGATCTGGCCCAGAGTGTACACCAACGATCATCTGCCCATAACCCCCAGACAGCAGTTGATAACAATGCCCCTCGGAAAAGAACGACATCTCAAATTCAGCACAACCCTCCCCAAATCCCTAACTTGCGCATTAAACTACAATCTTCTGGTATTGCACAGCGATGCGTCCTACCGACATCTGCACCTGCATGTCAAGCTGGGCAACCTCCAGCGTCAGGCGTCGTTCGGGCCCTGCCCTCTCGCAGCGCCTTGATGGGAGCTCCTCAGCGTCCTCCACCTATGCAAATGAAACTCAATCCACCTCCCGATCGACTTAAAGGGGTCAACAATGGCGCCAAAAGGATACCGCTTCCATCTCCCGACGACGGGCAGACTGGCGAACCGGTAACTATGACTACAAACTCGACGAATCGGGCGAGTAGCCCCGTCGTCCAATCTCGTTCAAAGCTTCCTAGTCGAAATATTGAAGCGATGAGATCCACGAAATTGGCGACTGGTAGGAAAATCCCCGAAGGGACTCGATTAACTTCGGTCCCTATCAAATCAGCAAACGGAACGGCTCCAACCGGTCCGGGTGTGGTTCAGCGTGGTCATAAACCACTGGTGAAAGGTGAAATGAGTAAACCCAGCGAGACAGCACCACTGCGACGTCCTGTTAAAAACTTGCAGAAGGGCACACGTCCTCTGGCAAAGGGTGCCAGGAAGGAGACATCGCCAAAGCTCATTCCTCTGCCACCAAGTCCAACTATTCATCCTGCAGAAATACCCTTACCCCCGTCACCCGACTGCGTGCCGCATCCCACTGGTCCAGACGTGCAAGACGAACCCATTGCAGGAACCCTGTTTGGGATCGTTGATCCAGCCGGAAATCCCAGCACGCCCATCACGACTCTTCTTTCTTCCATCCAGCGGGGATTTGTTTTCACCCCATCTTCCCCCCTCTCTCCACCCCAGAATTATCTCCTGGGCCTGGGAAATTCGCTGGAGCAGAATGTGGTGGTGATGAATGATTTTACCAAAGGTCTGACTGCGGCGGCTCCGTCTTGTGCGTCATTTGAAGGCGAACCCGGGAATGGTTTAAATAGGCACGCACTTAAGGACCTTAATTAGTTGTAACGCCACCTACTTTGCGCTATTTTATCATCGACGAATGCAAGGATTCGTAGTTTCGCCACGACGCGTCCGCTTTACGCGTTCTCGTGTTGCGTGAGAATTTGGAACCCATTGAACACGCGCGCCCACGAACTCACTTCATAAGTATTTATCCATTCCTTTTGGCGTGGTCGACACCATCGCGACCTTGCCCCTTCCCCTCGATATCCACCTTCCGCCTCTCTGCATCTATGGCCACTGCTCTCAACCGTCGCCCTCTTAGTGCCCGCCAACACCTCCAGCAACTGATCGGGAACTCACCCCAAAAGTCAAAGGGAACTCCTTTGCCATCTGTCAAGCGGGCACGCTCTCCGGAACCTATTGGTGACGTGCACGCTAGTCAGACAAATCCCAAGCGTGTTAGGGCGGGCCTTGCAGAACCAGTTATTCCGGACGACGAGCGCAAGGACAAAGAGCTAAGACGGCAGGCGCGTGAAGCAGCCAAGAACGAGTTTCGCGTCAAGTACACACGAGCATTCCCTTCCTGGGTGTTCTATTTTGACCTAGACCAACTCGACCCCGACACTGCTTCCCTACGGAATTCGCTGGCGTCCAGGGTTATTCAACTTGGTGCTGTGTGTTTACCTGACTTTCGTTTTCTTCTTTCCATGACGATTAGTTTCACTTTGACTAGCGTGTAGAAGATTTTTTCTCAAACGAGATCACTCACTTGATCACAAATCAATCAATACCCACGGAAAATGCCCACTCGAACAAGGAGAATGCTCGCAAATTACGTGGCATGGTCTCGCGTGCACCTTCTTTTCTTAAAAGTCCAATAAAGCTCAAAGGACGGTGAGATCGGATGCATTGGCTCTGATCCACTATTGTAGCATTGATTAATTTACTTAGGATCACCGAGGATGGCAATGCACAGAATTTTAATCTTGTGGAGAAAGCGCAGGCTTTTGATATGAAGATCTGGAGCACCATCAAACTTGACAGCATATTGGAACGCTGCGATGTACCTGCACCTATGACCAACAAGCATCCATCAGGAGTCCAACCAACTTCTGTGGCCAGGAATCTCACTCGCTTGCTTGCATCTGAGCGACTGAACGGAACCACAGAACGCGATCCTAGTCAGAAACGCCACGACTTCCGATATTTCTCGAAAGGTAGCTATTTTGTCTTGGTAGAAGACATGAGGCAAGAGTTGGCGACCATTCACGCCCTCGAGTATCCCATCCACAAAGGGCGCGACGGCAAGGAACGTGGCGGCTGGCCAGTTCTCTATTGCCACCCTCATTCCCGAGGACCATTCATAGAGTTCGATGAAAGGGAACAGCGTCGTTGGGAGAAAACGCGGCGTGCCGAAGAAGACAAAGAGACCGAAAGACAGCAACGGGCAGAGAGGGAACTTAGACGGAAGAAACAAGTTCAAGCACAGCTTCTCGCACGCAAAACAGGTGATCTCCGACGTTCTGTGTCGATGAACAATCTGCATCGTCAAGTCATGAGCGCAGGGGTTGAAGATTTTGTGGACTTGGATGCTGATTTTCCGGATACGCAGGCCTCAGCTAATGCATCCGGGTATCTAGCATCGACCAGTGCTTATGTTGCTGCTTCGGGCAACAGTGTCGGGATTACCTCTACAACAGGCACCACGTCTACCGGCGGTGGAGCGCTTCGAGCCCTTGAACTACCCGCGAGCTTGCGCGGGCGAATTCAACAACAAGTTATTACCTCTCGCCGAGTGTCCAACTCGGTCAATGCCAAAGAAAATTTGAATCGACAGCCTGGTGCCATGGGCCCGCCGGATAGAATTCCTTCTCGTCCCAACGTGCTCCTTCGGAAGAGTCGTAGTACAAACACGCTAAGGCTACCTAAGCGCGACGAAGGGAGTAAACCCGGTTATTGTGAGAGTTGTAGGGTGAAATTTGACGATTTCGAATACGTTAGTCTTTATCCCCAGTGCTTCGGTTCGTGCTCAACGTTCCATAGCACATTCGAGATCGCAGGCATCGCAAGTTTGCCAAGGATGACTCGCACTACCTTCAGTTGGACTGCGTGCTCAACCGTGTTCAACGCCGTGCTCGACAGCAGTGCGAGGAACAAGTGCATCACTCGACCGGAAATGAACAGCAGACGAGTTCTGAAGATTATCCAATGTGTTCTTCGCCACTTTTCGGAGGTAACGAGGAAGATTGGGATGGGGAGGTAAACGCCGATGGAGATGTTGTTCCTGATGATGTCTGAGGAAGATTTTTCAACTCTTGTACGGTGTTTACCTTTAGTTTATGACCCATTAGCTGTGACTTAAGAGATGTGGTGCATCGCTGGCGGAAACTTTCGGAGCGCTCGTCGGTAGAACACGGTGAGAGTGACTCTGGTAAACAAGGTAACTACATGACTTGTCGCGATGCTCTCATGAAGTGCTCAGTACTAAAAATTTAATATTACATAACACACTTGGGGCGTAGTATCACTTCAACTTGAGAGGGGAATGTCAACTGACAGCCACTTACGTAAACTGGTTCAATTTAAGCTTGAAGCTTGATGTAGGATATTCTCTCACGTTTTCAGGGCTTTGTACCCTCAATAAAGAGTAAGCGGGTCCACTGTAACCTACCCATGAACAGGGTGATATGATCATTGATCGTAAACGGAGAGATATAGGATCCATCTTGTATAAGACAACAAAAAACTACACTTACCAAATTTGATGATACTTACCGACAGCGGCACTCAACAATCTGGACTGCTTTGTAGTGCGCTGGTGTTTCATTATCATATGCCGTTGCGTGAGAAACTGAATTAAGCGGTGAAAGGGGGGCGCAGGTCGGGTGCTATAACCTCCAGCAGCATTTAAAAAAACTCAGCACGTTGTAGAGAAAGTCACAGGATAATACATGTTTTTTTTCAGAGCCATCTTCTCTTACTCCGCTGTTACTCAGGTCTAGTAGAACACAGAGGTTGGATGTAATCTGGCTCGGTTGAATATCACCGGAACAATGATCAACTACTTTACCAAAAATGTGCTGTGACCGTGACGTCACGCCTGTAAGTAAGTTCGTTCAGCTTGCGGTGCAGGATACGTCCGACATCTTTGTGCTGCGCTACCCCACAATTTATTCACAAGCCTAACCTGTGCGGCGGATTTTTCTTGCTTAATTGCAGAAAATCCACCTGTTACTATCCGGCACCACTCGTTTTAGCCATGTATGCTTTCCTCTCGCTTCAGTCGTATTTTGCGACCAATAATTCACCGTCATTAGTCCTGGGGGTTCTAAAGCGTCTCATAAATACCAGCTCTGTCCGGTCCCAGACATCTCTCGGCATTTTCTGCCAGCCACTGAAGCATCCCTCGAACGCAAATCATGTCTGATTCTCCAGATGAATTGGACTCTGCAGAGGAACTAAACGACGATACCCAACTTACAATACGTATACCGAATCCAAAGGTGTATATGGCTCGTCAATCACAGTGGAAAGGTCGTCGAGGGAAACCACGCTGCGATCATTGTCGCATGAACAACTTGAAAGTGAGATCAGTTAGCCTAGTCTGAGATTTACACCGTGACCCTCCGCCAGTGCGACAGAGTGCTTCCGACTTGTAACCATTGCTCCTGGGCCAATGGAAGGGAGTGCAGATACACCCCTCTTCCCACACCAGCACACCGAGGTATTCCCCGATGCGATAGATGTCGCCTTAAGAATCTCAAAGTGAGTTCCGTAGACGATCAGGAAGCACCTGGACTAAACACCTCTCTAGTGCGACCGTAATCTCCCGGTTTGCAATCACTGTACTGAAGACTCAAAGACTGAATGCAACTACACTCCTAAGAAGCGACACAAGGTTCCTTCGGACCATGCCACCATTCGGGATAAACAGTCAACCCCTTATGGTGCTAAAACAGCCTCCTTTTTGGTCTCTGATGTGCCATCCAGTGAAGAGCCAGCTCCCCAGAATGGTCAAGGGGAATCCAGTGATGGCCACAGTTTCTACGGGCAGAATGTGGCATCGTCGTCACAACATCGCCGTACGAGAGGATCTCTACCTAATTCTTCTAGGCGAGACGATTCATCGTCACACAATCACGCACAGGATGCCAACGGGTGCCAAATAGCGTCCGGTTCGTCTCTTTCCAACTCAGCCGCTCGACAGACGCCTACCAGATTGTCCTTCATTTCACATTCCTTTTCCTCCGATCAAGGGACGATGGCTACGAAACCCATGACAGAGTCCTGGATGCACCCCATGTTTGCGCCACTCCCAGATGCTATCATGCAGAAAATGAATAACTTCAATCCAATCGAAATGCCAAATAGAGCACTTTTTGAGGAAAGTTTCACACGCTTCTTGGATGGTCTCCCCCCCGAACTACTAGAGACGGCGGCACTCAGCCCAGAAGTTTACGCGAACATCTGTCGCTCGTTGTCGGGAAATGACAATAAGAGGAATCTCTCCGATCGTCTAAGGATGTGGGTGTCTTTTCACCACGTTCGGCTGGGTTCAGAGAAGTATCATCTCCTATTGATTCCCCGAGATGCGTTCTTCCATCTGGCAGCATCCGAGGAGGAAAAGCTCCGGAGGGACTACATCAGCCACATCGATAATAATTCCGGGGTCCCATTGGCTGTTTCTCCCAAGGTAGACATTGATCATGACTTTGATGGGTTTGAGTGGACGAGAGCTTTCGAGAGGATACCTGTGCGCGACCAGATATACGACATACTCGTCTATGCGCATCGCGCTCATGGTTCTTCTACTTCCATGATTTTCGAAGTTCGACGCATTGGCATGGTGAGATCATCTGTTTGTTTCACGGTTTCGCTCACTGAATCCTTGCAACAGGCCATGATCACCTGGCCAATGATCGAAATTTTCATTCAACTGTGCCCGTTGTGTAGTTTGCGGAACAAGCCGAGCCCCTCGCATTCCGCCAAAGTTGACCCCCCGCGTGGTGCTAGCGATGAAAGCGTTAGGCATTAGACGTAGTAAAAAAAGGGTCGTTTCCAGAGCATCCATCCAAAATATTGCGCTCTAATGAGATTTTATTGTTCGTTCGTATGAGACACATATCTTACGACTGTAACACTGGAACTGCAATACCACATACATATATAACGGTCTATCGATAGTATATTAGCAGTCTAGGATCAGAAGCGCTGAACCAACACCGTGACGTCGTCTATCCACTTGTCGTCCATCTCTAGAGTCAGATTGCGTGAAGCGAGGTCAATGTCTTCCCCCCCGATGGCGTCACGTAGCAAGTCAAAAGCGAGGTTCCTGTGCAGCCCCTGGTCCCTCCGCCTCTTGAGCGAGTTGCCCACGATGCGAACCCATCTGTTCGCCAACTCGCTCTCCGAGAGCCTCACGTCTGCGTTGTCGTAGAGGTCCAAGAGTCCGTCGGAGCACAAGATGAGGAAGCACTCGTGACCGGCCAACGCGCAGTGGTGCACGTCCGGTATGTCCGAAACGTACGGCGGAGTCAGAATACGACTTGCGTACTGTTCCACCAGCGCGGGCGACATCCAATCGGGCGTGTACTCTCCAAAGACGCGGCGCGTATACATGGAAGGAACCTTGAGCCATGTATCTCCTATAGCTGTACAACAAACAAAAACAAAAAAAAAGAAGGATACAGGGTCAAAACGAAATAGAAAAAAAGAAGGAAGAAAAAAAAAAAAAAAAAATATTGCGGACTTACCGCGTGTGGGTGCGAGATAACCGATGACCCTGTTATCGAGTACGCACGCACGTTCTCCTGGGTGTTCGCGCATTATCCGCTGACATTCCAGCGCTTCGTTGCCGTTGTGGAGGGAATTCACAGCGGACCCCAACCATTCCCCGGATGCGGATTTCTTGGCGAGCACTGTGGATCAGAGCGGATGAGAAAGGGCGAACGAGTGCCTGGAATGCGTGGCAGAGCGGCTCACCGGCCTGAGAGTCCCCCAAGTTGACGATCCAGAGGTTTCTTTTCGATGGGTCTAATAGAGAGAAGATGACCGTGGCGCCTTGCGTGCATCGCGCAGAGATGGCGTCCCATTCGGACTCGCCGCGCTGCATGTATTCTCTCAGCTGTCCCGGGCTCATCTCGCAAAGCTTATCAAAGGGGAGAAAGTCGAAGAGATCGGAACGGATCGAGTCATCTAGGTGTCTGATTGCGTTTGTGAGAGCTTCCGAGATCAGTTCGGGGCTGGGAAGTGCGTCCGCGGAACTGCTGAGAAGCGCCTGAAGCGACATTCTAATCATGGAAGGCAGTCGCTTGCAGACGAAGTTCACCGTGTCATGCCCGCAATGACCTAACATCGATCGCAAAAGGGGTCAGCGCGAACGAAACGCACAAACGATCAAAAAAAAAAAAAAAAGGTCGAATACCATCGTACACGGCGTTGAATTGCCAAACGCCGCCATGCAAGTCCCACTCTTCGACGCTAAATCTGTCTTGGTTGAGAGTCGCGTACTCTGAACACGGCTGGAAAGTGACGCTATCGACCGAGTTGGTCGAGCGAGGGTCGCACAGTTTCTTTAATTCGCTGTCGACGGTGCTTTCTGGAAGGATGTGGTACGTCCAGCGTTGCTTGCCACCGCGACCCAGATCGGTCGTGCAGAAATCTTTGACCTCCTCCAAAGCTTGGAGATTTTCGGTGGACGTTGCCGCGGAGAGAGAGATGACGTTGTAAATCATCTGAAGGAGTAGGCCCGAGCACTCCAGAAGGGGACCAGGTTGGCATGAACGAATGAAACCAGGGGATCTTTATACGTGTCCTTCCAACAAACGCCTTGTATCGCTCGAGAGTGCATGCGAGAAAAATCTAGGTCCTTGTCGACTGAGAATCGCCTCGATGTCCCCTTCTATAACCATAATTAGCATCGCAGGCAAAGACTTCCAGAACTGGTGGAGATCGGGTCCTGTGAGTGAAGCTGGGATTCAACCTAGCCGAAAAAAAAAGAAAAAAAGAAACACGGCCCGGAGTGTTCGAGAACAGCGCAGCCAATGAATGGCAGGGATTGAATACAATATTTGATGCCTTGTGCGCGATGAAACTCCAGCTCTGAGAAGTGTTCAATGTCGATGGCATTATAACCAAAGCGGTTGCACATATGCCATATATCGTTCTGCCCATGACGTCTTAGATGAAGGGGTCGTGGTGTGTCTCCATTATAACGTTGTGGCGTGTTCTCATGTCACTGCTACCACGTTGACTCGGGCAGAAGGGGCTGTGACCGTTTCACCTGAACTGAATTGAGACGAGTGAGAACATGTGAGCGACGGCCCAGCAGAGATAATATCAAACTCACCTTGGCAAATTCGCTCCCATGAGCCTGCTGTATGATCACAAAAATAGCCGCTGCGTGATAGATTATCGCCGTTATTAATTCTTCGCAGTATAATCGAGGGAGCTGAAGCATGCGCAAAAACACCCGCAACTGCATGCTCGTGGAGACTAGCACTCGAAAACTCGACGTTAATTGCAAAGCGGATGTTGAAATACGTGAATAAAAGATCGAGAAACCAAGTTCGGTGTAAAAAAGCAAATACAAACATGTAGGCGATTGTAACAAACCTGTGTATCTATAGTAGGTATATCGTTCATACACAATCTCATTGCGTAAAAGAGTATCACCACAACTCAAAGCTGGCAAACGCCAAATTGTAACCACCGAGTTCATAGTTGATCTTGTCAGTCCTGCGGTACCTCCTAGTATCCGCAAACTCGTGTGTCATGTTCAACGACGAGGAAGCGGGGCGAGCAGCCGTCAGCGCAGATGTAAATTCTTTCTGCGCCGCTTCGATGATAGATTCTGTCTCGTCCTCCCCGGGAATAGCGTCTGCTTGGTTCGAGACGAACAAGGTTAAACTGAGTTTCCCAGGCTGGAAGATGTCGACAACACGCTTGATGAGCGTTTGTAAATCAGGAATATCGTCGACAGAAGAGCTCGGAGAAACGGAGAGGGGCACATTGCACTCGAAGCTGGCATAAGACCAGCCTTCCTCTGGCGTCACATGAATGGTGTAATAACCTTCGCCTGAACCGGCTTCTGTGACAGCATCCTCCAACTTGAGCAGAGCATTGGAAGAATATCCACACGGGGAGAAAGCATACGCATCTAGCGTAGTCATGTGAGAAGGAAAGATGTCCGTAATCCCAAGAGCAGCCGACAAGGTCTGTCCTGTGATGGAAGGAAGAGCCTCGGGAGACACGCCATCGGCCGGAGAGGGAGGGACGGAGAAGAAGAATGGTTCACGAGCCTCGCGAGACAGGTCGCTCATGAGGATCTCGATTGTAAAGTCACGAGGGGATCTCGTCTCGGAAGCAGGCATGCCATAGATGGACTGGACATGTGTCGACGGTGGAGCCTTGGGACGATTGGATCCATTATTGAAAACAGGGGATGTGACGTAAAGGAGCCAGTGTTCGCCATTCACTTTGCCTACGGTGTACGCATCCCCATTTGGGAATATGGCGTCTAAAAATGCAACTTCATCCTTCCACCCTCGGTGAGGGTCGAGCTGACGTTCTGGGAACATGAAAGACTTGCGGGAGTAGAAGCACTGGTATACGGACGAAAGGGAAGCATGTTCGCGAGCAATATCGAGGATGCGCGGAAGCCCGAGGAGGTTGAGAGTGGTGCCGCATGTCTTTAAAATGATCCGATGGGCAAAGACAAACAGAGAGGACTCGCTAAAAGGACGTTGGCATAGAAACTAAAAACGGGGAGAGAACAAACCTCAAGAGGTAGGCATCCGTTTCATCGCCTTCGATGACACTGAGAACCTTGCACTTGACGATGTCGAGCATATCCTCCCAGACGAAGCGAGGGATTTTTCTCAAGCCTACACGGCCATCCTTTTGGGAGTGTGGTCCCTGCACGCTAGCGGCAGAGGGGGCAAACCATATTTCGAGTAGTTTTTCGGGCCCTTCAAACGGGGAGAAAGCGTAGAGGCTGTCGTTGACTGCCATCGAGTCCGGGGTTGGGGATATTTCGTGGAGGGATGCTATCGAGGAGGGAAGTCGTAGCCGCCGCAGAGGGCTGTTCCAGTATGCATCAAACGGAGTCTTTTTTGGCGAGGAAGATGATTATCGCGACACTGAGCAGAAGATCTGCTGGGTTCACGAAGACAAGGTGTCTGACTCGTGCATCGATCCATCTTTAAAAATTTGTACAGCCACACACCTGTATAGATCGTGTCGGAGAGTTCCGAGCTCCGTCTGCCGTGCCGAAGACGTACATACGTCGTACAGCAGACCATCATGTTCCGTCGTGTCTTTCCGCGGTTTGCCTTGTTCAGAGTCAACGCGCCGATACTACCTACAGCTGCAAGGCTTGGTACACGCCCGACCGTCCTTGCTCGCACGTTCCGCACCTCTGCACCCCGCCTCACGTCTGCACCACCTTCCAGACCCTTGCCTCCCGACGCGACAGTCTCGCAGCGCCTCAAACATCTCGTGAAATCATACGGGTGGTACGCGCTCGGGGTGTACCTCGTCTTCTCGGTGCTCGATTTCACCGTCGCCTTTGTCGGCATCAACCTCCTGGGCGCCGAACAGGTGTCGCGGGCGGCGGCTTATGCAAAGCAAGTCGTCTTTGGGTTCTTGCACAGCAAGCCGCCAGAGCCAGGCAGGGACGAGATCGACAGCCCGATGGCAGGCGGCGGCGGCAGCGGCCACGAAGGGCTATACGCCATGCTTGTTTTGGCGTACACGATCCACAAGACGGTTTTCCTCCCTGTGCGAGTTGGCCTCACGGCCGCTCTGACGCCACGGATAGTAGGCTGGCTTCGTGCAAGGGGCTGGGCAGGCGGTGAGGGTGCAAAGCGAGCGGCGAAGGAAATGAAGGAGAGGATACGAATCACAAAGGGCCAGGACTAGATCGCATACATTACATGTTCCAGCTCGCTTACTTAGTTTGGTAATGGCCCTCACCCTATTTGAGTTCGGAGATTTATCGTTTATTTCATACGATGACAACGTGGACTCAGACCTTTCAACATCCATGGTTGAAGCCGCCAACCATGAAACGCAGACTAGAGATAAACAATGACGGCGATGAAGATTCTGACCTGTCGTCATCCACGCTTTTGCCCAGTCCCCGGAAGCGTGTCAGATGCAACTCTCTGGAGCGCACGATGGCACACATGTCCCTTGACACTGCACTCGCCAACACCCCCGAGGACGTGCACATATGGCCGAGGACCACTCGCCTACCCCCTCGCGTGCAGGAAACCTTGGATGTTGTCCTGCCAAGCTCGATCGAGGAACCCGATTCACCCGCGTTTCCGCTCGTCGACATGGAGGTAGATCCCACCCGTAAGTCGTGTTTCTTTTTTCGACTATCCCCGACGTTCGTCTGATTTCACAGCGGTGCATGATGACGAGGAGCGTAAAGAACTGGGGCAGCTCGAAAACATAACGGAGGTGCAAATATCCCCTGCAGTGTTGGAGTGCCTCAAAAGGCAATCCAGGCAGCCGCATCCCCTCATACCATTGTCTTGTCAAACCTCTCAAGCGCTGGTGCTGTATCGCTCACTAAGACCACCGTCTCCAGAGCAAACCTCTGGCGAGAAACCAGCTGTGTTGACCGCCGATTCGGAAGACGATGTGATGCAAGTCGAGTAGATTTAAGCAATTTCATGTTTCTTCTTGCGACAACAATATCAAAAAAAAAAAAAAAAAAAGCAAACAAAAAAAAAAGCATCTAATCCAAATGGAGAAACTAATCTATGATCGCAAACGAGGGAAATAGTCGAATGAGCACAAACAGCTGATACGCAAACTTGATGTTACTACATTCACGTGAGAAGAATGTCCGTTCGAACACGAGGTGATGGGATCAGTATTCAACTACCTGTCTGGGAACCAAAGGTCATCATTGTGTTGTCGGCGGCCGACTGCTGTGACTCCTCAGCTTGGTATAGGCTGTCGGCAAAGTCGAGGCGGGGATGATGTAGTCGCGTGTGAGCATGGGGATGGGGGACATGGTGCAACTGCGATGGCGTGTAGGGAGAACGCAGGGTGACAGGAGAGTTTGGGGCGGCCTTGCTTGCGTGGGCGAGATGAGGCTGGCCGGGCAAGATGGGGCCGGACTGGGCGCTCGCCTGAACTGGGGGGGGCTGGGTGGAGACAGGGGTGGAGAGGTGGGTAGAGACGCGGGTATCAGGGAAGGAAGACGCAAGGGGGGGGCTCAACGCAGGAGGAGAGGGATTGGTGTGGGAAAGAGAGCTGACAATGTTGAAGGACGAGCCGAGTGCGTTTGCGTCCTGAGTGGGGAGGATGCGGCTCTGAGCGAGCTGAGATTGGCGCGGTTCGTGAAGGACCCGGTCTTGGGGAGGGGGAGGATCCGGAGAATCGACGAGGATGTGGGGGGTGCTGTCCTCGGACGCGGCATGCTGGGCGAGTTTCTGGGCAGCAATTTCCTCGGCGGTGAGGAAGCGACCACCTGGGCCGCGGGGACGACGCATCGCATGCTTGTGGCGGGACTCGTGGAGATACGGCTGGAGAGAGGGTGAGCGGGGAGAGAGCGAGAGAGGGAAGACAGACTTTGCGCTGCCTGGACAAGCGGTGTACCTCCTCGAGACGCGCACGGGCGACACGGCGCTTGAGGATGCGGAAGTACTGCTTCGCATTCACGTAGAGGGGCTCCTCGTCCACGCCTGGGTCATCGATGGGGTGGTCATTGGCGCTGTTGGCGGGGTCGACGTCGTGGATGTGGTGGAAGAGGTCCTGCGGGGGGGAGTTGCGGTGGGAGGGGGACGAGGGCGCGGGGGACGGGTTTCTGTAGTAAATGTCGTTCTGGGTTGGCGGGGGCGGGGGCTGGGACTGGTTGAAGTTGTTTTGAAAGTGGAGATGATGATAAGCGGGGGAGAGCAGCTGATCGACAGGATCGCCCATTGATTGGCTCGCAGCGTTCACTCTCAAACGTCCGTATGCACCCACCCCGTTTTCGTCACAGACACATACCTGTCACGCCTGTCACACCCCACTCATGCCTTGTCTCTCGTGCGCGATCGCGTTTGCCTCGGCCGACGAGCAGCGTAACCGTCCGTCCTCTCTTCCGATCCCCCGCTCACGCTTGTTACAGGCGCACACTACCGCTCCGATCTCCATGCATACAACATGAAGCGCAGGGTCGCCGCCCTCCCCCCCGTCTCCCCCGCCCTCTTTGCACAGAAGCTCCAGGAGCGCGCTCAGCAGACCGTCCCTGCGCACACCCCCGCCCGCTGTGATCCCTGCGGGTACGCCCCCCTCCCCTCCCCCGCCCCCCATGCTCACCCCCGCCCAGCAAGTCGTACGCCACCCAGAACGCATACAAATCCCACCTCGGCTCTGCAAAACACAGGGAGAACGTCCACAACCCTCCGTCTCGCACCCCACAGCAGGCGCCCGAGCGCACCGCAGAGCCATCGATCACCTCCTGTCTGTTTTGCCCCGCCGCCGCATCCGACCTCGCCGATAATCTCGCCCACATGTCCTCGGCACACTCCTTCTTCCTCCCCGACGCAGAATATCTCGTGGACACCCCGGGCCTCATCGCCTACTTGTCGGAAAAGATCGCCGTCGCCCACACGTGCATATACTGCAACGGAAAGGGAAGGGAGCTGCACTCCCTCGAGGCCGTCCGCAAGCACATGCTCGACAAGGGCCACTGCAAGATCGCCTACGATGCAGAGTCCGACAGGCTCGACATCTCCGACTATTACGACTTTACGTCGTCTTATCCCTCCGCGAACAAGCAGTCTGACCATGTGTGGGAAGACGTCGATGACGATGGCTCCCTCGATGCAGACGATGTTGTCGACGACGACGAGCTCCCCAACAACCAGCTTGCCCATGGGGACACCGAGTACGAACTCGTCCTTCCTTCCGGCGCACGCATCGGCCACAGGAGCATGATGCGATACTACGCACAGTCGTTCCGCGGCATACCCGCCAAGCCAGATGACCCAAACAGCGGCGCTGCCCTCGTTCGACGTCTCCTCGCAGACAAGCAATCGGCTCTCGTACCCCGCAAAGGCGGCTTTGGTGCGTTCGGACAAGGCACCCAGGTCGTCAAAGCAAGGAACAAGGGCGAAGCTCGCGAGGCGGGCAGACACATCAGAGAGTTTAGAGACCAGCGCCGCAAAGAAGACTTTAAAACCAGAGTCGCCTTTATTCACAACAATCAAAAGCACTTTCGCGACCCCCTGCTACAGGTTCGTGTCCGACCCCCCCTCCGTTCGCTGACAATACTGATCCAACTTTTCAGTGATATTATCATTGTATCAATTCTGACGCTAGACCAACTACTTTTTGCCTTCTATCGATATCAATATTGGAGGGTAATCATGTCCTAGAGAAAAATGTCTTGTGAATATACACAAACGTGTGTCGAGATATCGTGAATGAACGACCCCCGGGTCGATCCTGTCAATTACGGGTATAAAAAAAGTCGTGCAGCGAAAACAGCGATAACAAGAGTCAGAGAGGTCGGATTCAATACAAATACGAGGCGGGGACGACTCCCTCTCGCCCCGTCTGGGGGTTCCTTGCGTACCACCAACTGAACGAATCGTCAACGCGCTTGCCCCGCCTTGCAAACCAAAAGTAAGACTTACGCATTGTCCTTGTCGTCGAGAATCTCAATCTCCATCCCAACAGTCAGAGGGAGTTCCCCCTCCCCCGCGCCATCAAAGGAGTACCGCGCACGACCCGGCCGCGTGCTTTCTTCTTCGGCAGCCATCGTCCCAACGACCGCATCGGACGGCGTCGCCGCCCGCAGATAGTTGCTCGCGTCGGGCCCAAACGGATCTCCCTCCGTCTCTGCGCCGCCCTCGCGCGTCGCTTCCTCCTTCTCGGCACCAAAGTTGCTAAAAGGGCTTTGTGCACCCAAGATCGTCGTCCTCGTGGCGGCGTTGATGTGTTCGAGCAGCGACGACGGTCGGTGTTGCATCGAGTCGTCGTCGTCCTCTTCGTTGTCGTACCGCGCGAGCTTGTCATCTCTTCGCGACAAGAGCGTCCATAGTATACCGATCAGAGCCAGGAGAAATACAACGCCCGCAGCGATGGCGATCGATATCAGAATGACGATGCCCGTCGCGAGGAAGGCTGCGGAACTCTCACGTCAGAAATATCTTCGACACGTGGAACGAATTACTCACTTTGCTGACTGAAACTAAAGTTTGCGATCGAGTAAAACAGAGAAGAAACGTAACCAAATGCCCCCAGCGTGGACAAGGAGGAGAGATAGGGTATGAACGTCTGTCCATCGAATAACACCACGGACGCTGTTCCAAATGACGAATCGGACAGTGCCCCCGATATCATCAACATCCTGTCGGATTCTACGATACTATTGGAACTGTGGGTGTTCTGCAGAGGTACCATGAGCAGCTGGGAAACATTCGAGTTGGCCTGGAAAGCCGAGCCTAATTCTAGAGTTGAGCCATGCGACGAGATGCGCCGTAAATTACCTACCAACGTTGGACCAGGAAACGCCGTCCCAAAATATCATGAACGATGATGAACCATCACTGGTACTATGAGCCCCCTCCATCAACAACACGAACGCAACGGAAAATGAAACCACTTACCGCCCTGCAGCGAATATACTCGAGGAATTGCCATCATTGACTTCCACAGCAGTGACGGGTCCAGGAATCACAGCCGGGTCACCGACGGCAGTCCAACTACCGTTGGCAAAACTGTACTGTGCGACATTCGCAGAGGTGCCATTCGCCAACGCAATGACACCCGCCGCGATGAGAAGCTCTTGGTTGCTCTATGTGCTCTTTAAATCGTGCTCGATCCTGGAATAATACAAAACGTACCCCGGCATAAGAAACAGAAGAAATGTCGCCCTGAAAACCGGATCCCAACGCACTCCATTGGTTCAGGCTGGCATCGAAAAGGCAAATACCCTGACACGCGACTGAGCCGGCCTGCGCAAATGAGCCAGCAACTACGATTGTGTTGGGCTTGTAGGACGTCGCAGTAATAGAGCGTACGACGACAGAAGAACCAGGACTTGCTTGAATGGGCTGAGCGATCGTGGTCAACCATTGCTGACCGTCAAGGTCGTAAATGGCAAATCCGTTCGCGTTGGCGCCACTGAGATTGAACTCTCCGCCAACGTACAAGTGTGCTTCCGTATCCACGTATAGAGCACGAACCACTCCGTATATCTGATCGCCTGCAAGCGCGGAAGAAGTGGAGGTCACGGGGTCGTAAATAGCGACACCCTGGGAAATCACAGACGGCGACACTGAGAAGGAGAAGTTGCCTCCAATGATGGCGACTTCATGGGAAGAGGAACTATTAGACCAAAATACCCCAGCCAAGACAGCGGGAGCGGGAGTTTGCGGCGATGCGGGTAGCGTAGAAGTGCTTGTCGAGGCTTGTCTCTTCAATAGCGCAGGAAGTTTCATATGCGAGAGCCAAGACGAAGGTCCACGCCTATGGTGATTATGCCGTTTTTGTGTCGCAGAGGTGGGAAGAGAAGTATTTGCAGAACTGCCGAGCTGAATCCCGAGTGGGGTGACCGTTGGGTCATCGCCGCCGCTGTTCGAGAGCATGACCATTCCCGTAGCTCCGTACTCTGCCAAGGTATCAACGTTTCCGGCGAGAAGTTGAGTCACCTCTTCGCCGCCAGACGATGTACCATTGCTAACGAGGGAGAAGTTCCCCTGGACAAAACCACCACTGTTCACCCATGTCGAACTTGTTATATTCCAGGTCGCAAAACCACCGACGCCAGAACCCGAACCGACCGATGTCATGGACTCTGTGAAGTTTCCAGCGACCAGGAGGGTATTACCGACCAGGGAAATACTTGTCACGACACCATTCACGCCGGCTCCCAACGTGCTCCAAGAGTTCGTCTGGACGTTGTACATGGCGATTCCCATCAACTTTCCTTGAGTTGAAGGCGCCTGAGTGTCTGAGAAAGAACCCCCAATATACAGCTCATCGCCGTACAATGCAAAGCTCGCGACTGCGCCATTAAGGCCTTGGTTGGAAAGGGAAACTAGACTTCCCTGATTGTAGGCTACTACGTTGGAAGTGCCACTGAGGGACCCAGTGCCCAACGTGAAACTGCCACCCAAGAATGTGATTCCAGAAGGATGTTGCACCGCGGTTGAGATGTAGGTGGAATTAGTGTTGGCAGCACCCAAGGCACTATAAAGATCGACGCCAATAACGTCGGCCGCTGTTTCGCTGGTGTTAGCTATAACGCCAGTCGCATCCACAGTTGCTTTTGACGACAACGGCCACTCGAAGAAACCAAAGCCGTGTTGAGTGCCAAGGGTACTGGTTCCGTTACCAGCTGCGCCAGACGAAGTCACATTAGCGGAGGTCAAAACCAGTTCGATATTCCCAGCAACAAGTTCGTATTCTCCATCTTGACCTTCTCCCGTCGGTTGTGCAGCCAACGACATTGTCACCGTGATCTCAAATGAAGAAGTCGAAGGAACGATTGGACCGCTATAAACAGGAACCACCGTATCGCTTGTCACTTGTTGCGAAACTGTGGTCACAAATGGCTGCGATCCTTCACCAGGAAACACTGTGACTTGGACCGACGTCCTAAGAGCACAGTCCTCGAAGTTGTCACAGCCAGGGATCACGAGGTTTACAATGTATTGCCCAGATGCCGAGACATACGGCATCCAGGTAAAGGTAGGAGCTTGTGAGGCAGGTGTGCCAACGGGGACTGTAGAGACGAGGACGGTCTGGAGAGTGGCAGGAATATCTGTGTTTGCATTTTTTGGAGACCAGCTGCCGGTCATCGTGACGTTGGACGGCTCGGGCGCAAAACACGATTGCGTATTTTGGCTGCTAACAGCCGAAACAAACGCTCCAGATGATAGAAGTTGCAGCATGTGTAGACCAGGGGCAGTTCCCTTCCATTCGGAAAGAACGATCTGCACGCCAGTCAAGGAGACAGGAGCCGTGAAAAGGAAGTCTTGGTACAAGATTGAAGCGTCGGTTGATAACGGGCAACTGTTCGTACAGGTCGCGTTCTGACCCGTAGACGGATCTATGTATGAAAGGCTTTGGACTGCGTTGTCTGGAATGGATGTGACGCTATAACGACATTAGAAGCGAAGGTCTGGCCGAGTTAACATGGCGTACCTGAAGGCTGTCGTGCCATACCCAGTCTGAAACGTGTTCCCAATCCGGACACCATACGCGCTCATTGCGGCAAACGTGCGGATCGTGATGAGCGCAGTGCTTCCGGCTGCAGCTAGCCACGTGTTTCCAGGCCCATCAGGACCGGCGGGACAAAGGATTGACTGGATGTTGTTGAACTGCGAGTCTGTGGAAGAAGGAGCCCCGACGACCTCTGCACCTTGAAGGGGTATTGGGACGAGTGACGAAGAAAACGGCGACGCCCCTGGAGAGTATGGAACATTGGGATTATTATTGTTGGCGGTCACACCGCCGCTGAATGACGTGGTGAATGAGCCGGTGAAGAGAATACTAGTGTCGGAGGCGTTGGAAGCCATGGACATTACTCGACCGTTGAGACCCTTGAATGGCGGGGCGGACCATGAGTTTGATTTGGTGTTCCAAACGGCAACAGAAGGAGCTGGTGAAGAGAAATGTCCGCTGACCCAGAGGTTGTCGTTGGACGCATCGCAATAAACAGCACTAACTGGACCATTAGGGCCGCCAGAACCAAGGGCAGAAAAGGCGTTCGCGGAAGGCGAATAGGAGACCACATAGCTAGTGGAGATATTGGCAATGGAAAGGAAGGAACCAGCAACATAATAAACGCTGTTCATAGCGCATGCCGAAGAAATTGAACCGCCTGGATTTGTCTGGGCAATGGAAGTAAGGGCACCTTGTGGTGAGCGAGAGAGCAGGGTGGACACTGAAGGATCGAACGAGATGGCAGTCGAGTTGTCGAGAAAGTTCAAGCCAGCAAACGCGCCAGCAAGGCCAACTTGGCCCATACGGTCAAAGTCGACGAGGGGGAGCGACGCAGACGCGAAACGTGCGAGCAAGACGACGGCGGGCCACATTTTGAGGGAAGGAAACATGGCGAAATAAGAAAGGAATGTCGGGCCTAGTTGAAGTTGAGTCGCTCTAGCTTTGGGGAGCTCGTCGAGAACGACGACGACGACGACGAGAGGACGTAACGAAGCGAGTTGTACGGGCGACTTCGCTAAACCCTGGTGAGTCCACGTGAGACCATCCCACGCACTTTCCATTTCCGTGTACATATGTCGATGGCCGTCAATTGGCTGCGCGAACACGAAGCGTTTGTTCTCCCGGTCCTGGAACCCATCTCTGCTTCTTTCTCCATCCCCCAGCTGGACGACAGACCCCAGGATCCAATCTTCCAAAACTTGCGCTTGCCCCCCAAAACCGACACTCCACTACCCGCTTCGCCCGCGTCATCTCGTGGCCGAGTGTCCCCAGACAGATCCAAACATGTCCTGTGGAACGAAGCATCACTCCATCATCCTCAATATATTGTTAGTTTTTCCCTGCTTTCTGTTGTAGCTCGTGACCAACCATGGAACAGGACCGATCCATGTCTTGGGATCCGATCCCTCCTTCGAACAACAGAGGCTCTCCATTCTTGACCGAACAACATCCTGGTGTCCTGGGTCCCCGGCAGAATCGGTCAGTATCTGGCGTATGTTTCAGAGTCGCCAAAATCGAGCCGATGACGGTAACATAGAACCAAAGCTGCTGTCCAAATCACAGAGAGCGATTTGTTCGGCTCCCTTCGTTTGGTTGCGCTTGGAATCTCTTCGCCGTTATACACGTGGGACGTACATTCGCAGACATTCGTCCAATCAGCCTTCTCGGACGCGCTTGAGCTCACACAGATATCACAAAGGTTCGCGATCAATCAGTTCCACCGTGTCCTGTAGTAAGTGTCGGTCAAAGTGTCTTGCGGCGATTCCTCGACTTGGGGACTCTTGTGCGTAGGTTGGAGCAACTGGTCCAGGAACTTCGTGGGAGGTGCGGTCGTCGTTCATGCTTATATTTATTACAAGCACTCAGTCTATACCAAGGCAAAGGCGTACTAATGCTACTGTACATGCCTTTTCCCATGGCCTCTCATCGGTTCTCGTGCATATTCGAAATCGTTTGTCACGTGGACCGCTCTTTTGTATCACAGAAAGTCCTGGCATTCACTGCCTTGCTACGGTGTGGCTTTACTACGTCGAACTAGAACAGATGGTAATTTCACTTGCCTCGATGTGCTCTAGGGTAAGTGCCAGACAGCCCGATCCAGATTAGCATCCTGGTTCTCACCTCGAAGTTAGAGCATGGATGTCACTCCTGACAAGTTCTCCAAGATTCCACTATCTTCGATCGACCTACTTTCCCTTGTCTATGAAACGTTCGAACTACATGTAGAGCGTCACTCTCCCCACGATATTACCGCTATCATGGCGTACATTCTGACAGTCTCATCCAAGCCATATATCCAAGGCCTTTGCAAGCTGTTGGCTTATGGAGAGGCCCCCATGGCGCACGCAATCGTCACCGAAAAAGCTCAACTGATGGATGCTACATCTCAATTCGAAGGCGATGAGGTAGAAGGTTCTTGGCATGGTGAAGAGGGCAGCATCGATGCAGATGGTCCATTTCCGAAATTTATTCCGGCATACTTGGCGAGTATTCTTCCGGCTGCCCACAAATCATTGAAGTTATTGGAGGCTGCCCGGCCGGAACACCCTATTTTTTCTTCTGGATCAAACACAAAAGAAATATCATGGATTTGGACCGAAGAGAATGTTAAGAATGCATGGAATGGTGTCGATGTCAATGACTATCCTAGAGAGTCACGACGACTTCAATCAGATGTCTCGCAAGCAGAAAGACTAACTGGCAATCACAATCTGATTGCGGAGTTCAAAGTCTTCGACCTAGAACCAGGAACATTTGCATCCTCTGAAAGCGACTCCCAGGTCACTCTTGACGAACTCGTGGCCAACTTTCCGAAAACGTTGCCAAGCATCACGCCTAGTCCATCATTGCTCTGTGAAGTCATGTTCGCGCCTCTCCAAGATCATGCTGCATCTCTCTCCCGTGCTCTCTTGGCAGTATTTCTCGATCGATCGTCCGTTCTATGCGTTGATGCCCACCTCGAACTACTTCGGTCTCATATGTTGCTCACGTCACATTCATTTAAAACGCGCCTCTCTGCCGCTTTATTTTCTAACGCAGAAGATAGGGCAAGTCATAGTGTGCAATTGTATAACCTCCTGCGACAAAAATCGAAAGGCATGACGCCACCTGATCAATCTCACCCAGGCCGTTGGCCGGTAGGATTGGCACCCCTCCTGGTAACCAGAGATACCTGGCCCCCCGGTGGTTCCGAACTTAGTTATCTCCTTCGCACAGTTATTGTCGATTCCCAACAGCCAAGCGCAGGTGTCGTTTCTGATTTAGACGGAGCATGTCGTGTCATGAATGAAGCAGAATTTCGCTTAGGATTCGCTATACGCGAGCTCGGCGGCAGGGGGCACGACCGATGGCTTGATCCTCTTTGTAAGCTGACGACTTATTCGATACGAAGTACGGCTAATATAGTGACATCCAGCCATCGAGTACGTCTAGTTTCCTGTGGCGTATATTCTGTACCCATACACTACAGAGCGTTGGATTTCTTGTATCTCGATTACAAGGTCCCACATCCTTTACGAACATTGATTCCGCCGGCAGTCCTTTCGAAGTATCAAAGGATCTTTGCACTCTTACTCCGCTTGATGCGAGTTGAGTGTGCAATTCGCTCTGTGTTTCGGTTGACACGCAGCACCGCGCTCCCTCTATTCCAAACGCTTGCATCTTCCCGTGCATTGCTTCTTCATTTCCGATTTGCAGCACACACCTTCATCAACACACTTTCCACCTACATATATGACACTGGTATCGGAGGCAATTTCGATGCCTTTCTGTCAAGCATCGTGAGATGTCGGGAGAGTCCCGATGCGCCAGGCGGCTTTAGGAATGTCTTTGTGCTCGCAGAGAGACATTCATCTGTTCTGGATGATATACTCAGTGCCTGCCTCTTGAGGTCGTCTCAAAGGGCTGCCGGAGATCTTCTACGTGGGACTTTGGAAGTGGTACTGGAGTTTTGTGTCTTGATGGGCGACCTGAAGGATGGTCGGATTGAGGAGTATCGAGCATCACCCATGCTGGAAGCTCTCTACACTTCTTTCCGCAAGAAGGTCTCTGCACTGGTCAGTCAAACATTGTTGCCCGGCGTGACCATAATTGACCTGACAATCAGGTGCGGACGCTGGAGGTCATGTTGGAAAAGCATGGAAAAAGTCAAGGTTCGGAACAGTTTCAAGTTGCATATCTAGAACGGGAGTCACGGCCACCGGGTGGGGTAGATGCACTGCGACATTTCTTGACAAGTCTGGGTCAGAACGAATGGTGGGTGTCGCTGCAAGCATAAACACAATTACACAAGTTCGTTGCATCATTTGCATATATAAATCTAAAGCACATCATTACTACCTACAAAATGAGATAAGAAGCATAGTGCATAATAATCATAATCGTACTAAGATGTGAGATGAATCAACTAATGAAAGCTTCGCCCAGCAGATCTGGACTTCGTACGGAAGGAGGGATCGGAACCATGTCCTTGGAAGTCCGCCTACTCTCCCGAATCCATATTGCACGCACCTCTTCTTCTCGTGGATCCGAATTCATAGACGTCCCGTCCAAGCCCAAACCCCGTAACACTTCTTCGACGCGGAGTGAATCAACCAATTGGATTTCTTGACCAAAAGTTGCACCCTTGTTCGGTGATCCGAACGACGACGTTCGGCGGACACCTCGGCGGCCAGACTTTGAAGGAGAAAGGATTGTCGTACATGAATTGGACGAGGACACGATACCGGATGTCTCCAACACGCTAACAAGGTCGGAGAATTCGCTGCGAGAAACTGGTGTGAAAATGCCGTTTTCGGAGCGGTCTAGGATCGTCGTGTAATAGGTATAGAGATGGGGAAGCTCGAGGACGCGAAGTTTGGAGGCGGAACTCGTGCGTTTCGTCGGGGTTTTGGGAAGAGAATTTGAAATGGATGATAACGGAAGGGAAGCATCCTTCCTCTTGGAGGCAAGGATGATTGCAAGTAGCACCAATCTCGATTGTAAGCCGAGGTTCCTGATTTTGACGGCTGTCTCGCTATGTATGGGAACGCTTGAGACAGAGGGATTGGAATGAGAGGTGGAAGGCAGGTATGCCTTGAGCGCGGCCAAAATATGGTTTGGTGTGACGGCAGGTATGGGAGACCCTAGCGAATTTTCGGCAGAAAAGGTAGAAGATGAAATGGCGAGGTCGATTGCTCCTCGCAAGACCTCAAAAAGTGTCCTTACATCCCCGGTCTGAGATGCGACCTTTTTGGAAAGTAAAGTTAAGGGGCCGATTGGTAGGAGTTTGTCAAGTTGCTCAGAGGAGGCGCCGCTGGATAGTGGTGATAGGCGCGCTTGCAATATCTCGAGTAATTGGGCAGCTGTGTACGCGCTAAAATGAAGGGTACAAACATTGGCCGACTCGTCATTAGACAGACTAGAGACGGGAAGAGTATGCGTGTTCGCTATTCCAATAATGCGTATGGAAGAAGAGTGTTTGCGAGCAAAAGAGAAAATGGCGGAGAGAGTAAGGGGAGACTTGGCAATGTGGTCGAGCTCGTCGAGAACAAGAAGACTGTTCTGCGTGAGTACGCGTAAAATGGTGTGAAGAGAAATCATACCATATTCCCTGTTGCGAAGCTATTATCTTGTCCAAATGTCGCTTGCCCCTCGCCTTTGTGTTTTTGGTTCGTTTTACCAATGTGGAGTTGTCAATGTTTTCGCAGAGACAGTTCCAGAGATCGTCCACATTGTTCAAGGCCATACAATTAATTGTTATTACTTTGAGGTCGTGATGACACTCGAGCCCTGTCAAAATGGAATTGACCAGGGCTGTCTTGCCAGTTCCAGGAGTTCCGGAAATGAAGAGAGATGACTTGGACTGTTCGTTCGCTTCATGCGCGGACAACATGAATTTCGTGATGACTTCGCGTTCTCCAGACCTGCCGGCGATGGTAAATGTGCCGTCGCAAGTCGACCTAAGCAACGCGCGAACACGGACGTGTATGGGGAGAAGTGCGGCAGTGGCCATTGGGATTGTTGAGTCGGACGCGGAACAAGACAGACGCGTCAACAACGCGACTCGATCAGGTCAGAGCATTCCCACGCGCCAAACTTGGATGGGATCGGTTCTGAGTAAATATCCCGATCATAGAGCTATGTATAACATGGCCACCGAGTGCACGGCTTTCTTCAAGTTCTTCCACCTCCGTTGTCGTGACTACGATGCCCTTGATCACCAATGTTATTGACGACAAGTCCCCCCTGATCTTGTATGACTCTACCTGGCTTTATGGTACATCCCAGGATGATCCCTATGGTACCGAGTATGCTTTCTTCGTTTCGGGTCGTCGAACAACGTCGGTGACCCGTTTTCATAGCTATTATCTAGGCACATTCACAACGAACAACGTGACAGACGGGTCGGCAACGTTCGACTTCAACGGGACTGCCATCTGGGTTTATGGCGCTAACAGACCGAATCATGGCAGTTACAGCGTTCAAGTAGACAACAAGACCTACTCAGGCTACAACGGCCAAGGGAACAACGTATTTCAGCAGTCACTTTTTAACTTGTCGGCACTCGGCCAAGGAGCTCACTCACTGAAACTGACAAATACTGGAACGGGAAGCTTCCTTTACGTAGACATAGACATGGTTGGTCAAGCCATTTACTTGCACAAGCGAATTTCTGACGATGTGCATAGATCGTCTGGCAATCGGAAGTTGGGAATGCGGATGACCAGTTGGCCATCGAGGTGGTTCAAGACACAGACTCCCGCTTTCAGTACCAAGAACCTGGTTGGGATACATCCTCCAGTGCCATCAACTTTGGCTTGTTTGCCAATGGTACTGGCCAGTAAGTACTCCATAACTCTAATTTCACCGATCTCACGGACTTGGGTTTTCTTAGTGTAACAGGAACATACAATGCGTCGGTAACATTTACCTTCATAGTAGGGTCTTTTTTCTTCCAGTCTATCACCGGCGACTCACTATTGTACCATTTGTAGGGCATGCTTATTACTCGGTGCATTGCAGCGCAATTCTGACAGATACGTTAGGAGACGCTGTGTCGATTTATGGAACTTCGGGACCAAACAATGGACTTTATTCAGCCCAGCTGGATGGCGGCCAGACCGTATCGTACAATGCGAGCAACGCTTATCCTACGAACTACGGGGTTATGATTTATCATGCCGATAATCTTGGTTCTGGGTCGCACCAACTCGTTCTTACCAACCTCCCTGACTCTAGTGCGCAATCATTACTTGCACTCGATTACGCACAACTGTGGACTATAAAGTACCTTTCATGAATTCGTATATCGTTCGTCGTGCTGATTATGTCCTCCACAGTAGTAATTCACTAGTGAACTCAGATTCAAGTAGCTCCACTAGGTGTGTTTCCGACGTCCACGAATGTTTTTTCTGTCTCACATCTTTCATTACTAGTGCACTCGGTTCAGGAGCAATTGCGGGTATAGTCATTGCAGTTGTAGCCGCAGTGTTGGGTGTAGGAGCTGCCGTCTTCTTCTATCGGCGTTGGAAAGCTGCTCTAGCTATCCAACATGACCATTACACTCAACGACAAGCCACTGAGTTGGTTACAATTGCTCCAATTGGTTTTTCTTCATCTTTGCAACCCAGGAGCAACGTTCCTGGGGGAGCCCAGCAATCAACCAATTATATATCGCAATATGACGGGGCTGTACCCGGAGCCTCTGTTTCTCGCGACTCCCGAAGTATCATTGATACAGTGAGTTCGCCCGCCCAGTCCACGGCCGATGAGGTACGCCAATCTCTCTTAACTAACTAACTCGAGGATCCCAAACCGGCTCTATCCAGACTTTTGGGCGGAGACCTCTACCCGATGCGCCTGGGGGAGGCCTGTCACTGACGACCGAATTTCCAAAACTTTCGAGTTCGCGGCCCGTTCGGAGGATGTCAGCTGATCACAGCTCCATTGCGGCTAGTGAGGTCCCTCCACCGAACTATATTCAGGCCGTTGGGAACACAAGCAGTATACCTGAATAAACCTGGTTATCACCATTATCGAGATACAATTGTTTTATTTACATCATTATGCATATGCTCTGCTGCATATTTGCCGGAATCGCCATGTATTCAAGCCACATACGATGTGACTTCTCACTTATTGCAGTCCAACTTGCAGTTAATGAGTACTTCCGTAGGTGTGACGGTCGTCACACGATTATGCGCAAGTGTTTCCAGGCTAATTTCTATTTCGACAACTAACACTCGTCACGGATGTTGGATGATTGGTCTCACACACTTCTGCAAACTGATCCTATGAGGATCTACCGTACTAAGAGGGATGCCGCACATAGGACTGTCACATCAAAATATAACATCCTCGGGTTCATATCATCAGGGACGTATGGTAGGGTCTACAAGGCACAGAGCGTCGAGTCTGACAGCGCCATGTATGCGATCAAAAAGTTCAAACCGGACAAGGAAGGAGATGTCGTGACGTATACTGGTATCAGTCAGAGTGCAATTCGAGAGATTGCGGTAAGCTCTAACATACTCTGTTCACGTCAACCACTACTACCAGGACAGCTCAACAGAGAAATATCACATGAAAATGTTGTTTCCCTCAGGGAAGTCATTTTAGAAGATAAGTCCATCTATATGGTCTTCGATTATGCCGAGCATGACTTTCTGGTATGATCCAATGTCGAACATGATGTCGAATCTGAAATAATAATCCAGCAAGTCATCCATCATTACTCTCAAACCCTCCGCATACAAATACAATCTCAAGTTCTCAAATCACTGGTTTATCAACTCCTAAATGGTCTCGTTTACCTACATTCGACACATATTCTGCACAGGGATCTCAAGCCTGCTAATATACTTATAACCGCATCAGGAACCGTCAAAATCGGGGATCTGGGCCTCGCTCGCCTGGTTCACAAGCCCTTACAGCCACTCTTTGCAGGCGACAAGGTGGTTGTTACAATATGGTACCGTGCTCCTGAACTGCTCATGGGGGCAAAGCATTACAATAAAGCGATCGATTGTTGGGCGGTCGGCTGTGTTTTCGCGGAACTTGCAAGTTTGCGGCCAATATTCAAAGGCGAAGAAACAAAGCTGGACTCGAAAAAAACTGTTCCATTTCAAAGGGACCAGCTCCTCAAGATCTTTGAGGTTCTCGGCACACCAGATGGTAAGGTTTCTACGTTCAACGCGATTTTATTTTTGACACCTATTCAAAGAGAAAGAATGGCCAGGGGTGTGTGACATGCCTGAATATCAGGCCATGAAACGGCTAGATGCGTATGTAATGAATAAGAGGTCGAAACTGTTCTGTCTTCATCCACCCTTCAGATATCAGAACCGTCTTGCGGAGTGGTGCCATTCACGTATCAGATCGCAGCAAGGGCACGATTTACTTCGACAGCTATTTGCGTATGATCCCGACAAACGACTATCGGCAAAAGAAGCTCTTGGTCACCGGTGGTTTCAAGAAGATCCTCGACCCACACGGAAGTTAGTTGGATCAACGAATCTTTCTTCATACCCTTAGCCCGACGCTCATTCTTCCTCAAATAATTGACAGTGTCTTCCAATATGTGCCAGCCCACCAGATTCCGCCCCAACGACGAATCACTCAGGATGAAGCACCTTCGATGATGGGCGTTCCTGTACCAACGCAGCCCCACACACAACCACAAGGTCCGACAGCACATGGACACGGACAAGGGCAGCATTTGTCACAGCAATCCAAGCCCGGTAGCACTACTAGCTTCACAAGCGTCAGCGCTGGGGCTGGAGCTATGCAAGGATACACTGCAGTTCAAGGGGGGTCTTCCCGGAAGAAGGCCAGGCTTGGATGAGCGGGAATTTTTTTTTCGTGTACTAGATGACTTCCAACACCAACATCGGAGTTGTGGTGCGTTTATGTGGAAAATTCCAGTAGTCGCTTTTCGGTCGTTCCTTGTGCTAGATGCTAGCCTTGGTTAACTTCGAAAGTGACCCTGCCAAGCTTTACCGCAGAAGAGCTTCGATTCGGGTTATATTCATCCGAGTAAATAATTGAAAGCAATATGGCGTATCTTAGAGTAATCGCTGCTTATTTTATTTCATTTGAATCCTGTGCTTTTTTACTTGCGGCCACCTAATTCAGCGTTGCAATTTCGAACAGTGACGGACGCAAGGCATCGGTCTTCGTGCTATGGCAGTAGGCAACGGATTTTGGTCACCCGAACTTCTTTGCTACTTCGTTGCCGGAGGCGTTGCTGGTGCAACATCCCGGACTGTTGTGAGTCCATTAGAAAGGCTCAAAATTATTCAGTGAGTGACGTTTCAGCGTTTGCATGAACCTCGCATTCCGACGACGCCCCATTTGAAACTTTCTAGGCAAGTGCAGTCGCATAGTGCCGATGGCCAATACAAGGGAGTCTGGCGCAGCCTGGTGAGAATCTGGGAGGAAGAAGGTTTTGCAGGTTTTATGCGAGGGAATGGGATCAACTGTCTGCGTATAGTTCCCTACAGCGCTGTGCAGTTTGCCACCTACGAACAGCTCAAAAAGGTGAGTGAGAACAAGTTCATTCCATCCTTTCGCTGTTCGACAACTGAACCCATAGATAGCTCTTCACTCATAATGGGTCCAAGGAACTAGATACCCCAACGCGATTAATTAGTGGTGCTTTAGCTGGTATTACCTCAGTCTGTGCGAACTGCTTTCGTTCCCATTCACTCTGATATTCAGACTCGATTCTAGGCTCGACATACCCACTGGACCTTGTGCGTTCTCGTTTATCTATCGCTACGGCCAGTATATCTTTAGCTGCGTCTGCGGGCCCCACCTCATCCTCCGCATCCGGTGCACCGAGCATAACCCCAAAGACACGTTACTCCAAGGCGGATCTATCAGTGCTTGGTATGACTCTCAAAGTCATGCGTGAAGAAGGTGGTGTCCGTGGACTGTATCGTGGGGTTGTTGCAACCGCAGTGGGTGTTGCCCCGTACGTTGGGATCAATTTCGCAGCGTATGAAGCTCTACGTGGTATCATCACGCCACCGGGTCAGAGTAGCGTTGCCAGGAAATTGATGTGTGGTGCTCTAGCCGGTATGTGGCCATACTAGGTATCTGCGGCGACTTTATCTTCCACAGGGTCTATTTCACAAACCTTGACGTTCCCATTTGATGTCCTGAGAAGGAAGATGCAAGTTGTGGGCATGCCGGGCGATGTAATGGGATATCGGTATAATGGAGCCATAGATGCGTTGCGGGTAATCCTTCGCACTGAAGGCTTCCGTGGACTATATCGCGGTATCTGGCCCAATTTATGTGAGTTATATCGTTTCCAGTGCAATGATTACTTAACAATCGTGATCAAGTGAAAGTCGCGCCTAGCATAGCAACGTCCTTTTTCACCTACGAACTAGTGAAAGACCTCCTCATTGCACGTGAGAGCTAGACATGGAATTTCATAATAGAAAATAAATAAATAGATAAAATAATTGTTTTGATTATTAAAAATAACGTTTTGAAGAGCCACCGCGAAGAGGTCGTCCCACACGACGAGCAGTGCCGCGTGTGCGTTTCCACTCTTTCATTCTCTTCAACCGTTCGGGTGGGACTGCAGTTGATGGTCTTGAGTGATCATCAAGGTATCACCCTGACATTGCAACGGCCCCGAAAGTTGCATGGTGAGTTCCCTACTATTTGCCTACCATTTGCAACCGGTCCCACTAGCACGTTCGCAACCTTGCTGTTACTGCATTGCACTTTCTTACTTTTTTTTTTTCTTTGCCAAGATGTATGCTGAGGCCTTTAAACGTTTCCTTCCGCTGTAGCGCCGTGATTATCTTATTTGGTGATCTTCAAGTTCATATCTTGCTTGGCCCGATCTGCCTGGCTGTTCCCTCCGCGTAGAGAACTACCGGTTCAGCCAGCAGTACCTCATGGTCCGGAACAAGCAATCGTTCTCCACGTTTCCGGCCTCGCCTTCGTCCTCGTTTTCTTCGTCAGCTGCTTCGTCCATGGTGCCACCTGCAACACCCCCCTCTCGTTCAGGCATCCTAACCGCCGATCAACTTCCTTCACCCTCTTCCATCACGTTCAAGAGTATCTTTGGTGTGCCTCCTGCCAGCCACCATCTCTCCCCTTGCTCTTCTACACCTTCAATGGGCCAGGTTGTCAGCCGGCCTCAAGTCACCACCGCATCGTCGCCGTCATCGCTTCCCTCTTCTCTGGGTGTTTCGGCGTCGAACGCCGGAAGTCGTTTCAAGCGGGCTTTTGTCGGGCGCCGGAAAAAGTCGGACGTTGCTACTCCACCATCCCCTACACTCGATAAGGGGAAGGAGCCGCAGATCGATGACCCACTACTTGGCATTGCCCCTCGTCAGTCGGGAGCAAAGCAGCGCACCCTTCAATTTGCACAACATGTCCTCCAAAAGAAATCCGCGCCTGCATCACCTGCGATGAGTGGACTCAGCCTGCCACCACCTCCACCACCAAAGTCGGCATCTCCGTCATCCCATCTCACGCCAATTAGCACCAATATGGATCAACGGACCTCCATCATGACAACGTCCAGCCCCATTGTACCAGCACTTGATTACATGAGGAAGAGCGATGAACACACAGAGCAGGTAGTATCGAAAGAAAATGCAAGAAGGGATCTCGAGGGGTCGGAATCAAAGGATGTTCGCCGGAAAAGCGATTCTACCCTAAGCCTCCAGACCATCCGCCCTACTTTGGGAAACAAGACACCTCGTCCCGTCTCGCTTGCAGAGTCACTCCATTCCACTCATACCATTGTGCCTGTAAACAAACGCTTGAGTGCGCTAATCACAGATGCAGAATACGTCATGGCTGAAGAAGAGGATGGCGCGAAGAGTGAAGAAAAAGGACGGCTGGTTAGCCGTCCTTCTCCTGCTTCATCGTTGCGCATTAGAGAAAGGAGGTCTCAATCTCTCAATCTCGCCCCTCCTCTTTCATTGATGGTTTCTGGCCCTGCCATTTCGAATGCGACAATGAGTCTGGAGGCGATAGCGGTCACTCTTCCTAGATCAGCATCGGAAGGGTGTGAGCGGGAGTGCCTTGTCACTGGGGAGTTGGCGACCACATTTTCTTCCTTGTCCTCGGATACCAGCATGGACGCTGTGGTGCGACATGTTAATGCCATTTCATCCCTAAATCGAGTATCTGATCCTACTTCGCGGATTGAACGATCTCTACCGGACCTTCCAAATTCTCCGCAAAGAACGACGTCACCTTTACAAGCACATTCTCATCCATCATTGCGGCAAACGGCCATAAGCATGACCTCGGGCTTCGCCCCTGCCGCTGGCCTTGCACGACGTGCTGTAGAAAGAATGGGTCGTGTTTGGGGCTCGAAGGGTTCATTTTCAAGTCCTCTCGCATCGCCGCTAGGTGAATCGTCCAATGGTCGCACTGGGCCACCAACTCGTACTAGCTCAAACTACTCAGAATCCACGCATCACGGGTGGAAGGTTCGCCACACACCACAAACCCCATCTGTCAGTTCCACAGCCTCATCTTTATCCGATTACGAGGGACCTCAGCTCGGCCAACGCCTCCGGGATCCCATTCGAATACCGCCGTCAGGAAGTAGTGTCGGTGGCTTGGTTTTCGGAAGAGAACTCAAAATTTGTGTGGATCAGACTGCCGTGGACAATCTGCGCGCTCTCCGCAAGCAGAATGTGGCACACGGTGTTCGGGAGGAAACGGATATCACAGAGCATGTACAGTGGAGCCAACCTTCAGCGCCATTGGAAAAACGTCATGTTCCTGCCTTGGTGGTTAGATGTACGCAACATATTCTTACGTGGGGTGTTCAAGAACAAGGACTATTCCGGTGCGCAGCTGCGCATACTTCTAAGTATGCATGCTCATTTCTTATTTATAGGGTCAGTGGTCGTTCATCCCACGTTGCCAAACTACGTGCCGAATTTGATACGGGTAACAATGGGTGACCTGTTTTCTGGACCGATTGATTGACTGACTACTTGATTATAGGGGCTGATTTCGATATCGTACAATCCAACCCCGGTGACCTCGACCCTCATGCAGTCGCTTCTGTATTCAAGGCCTACCTGCGAGAGCGTGAGTCGTTCGGTTCACTCAACGTTTTCTATGACTGACATCAACTGAAGTACCCGAACCCATCTTAACAAGCGAGTTGACACCGTACTTTGAGGCTGCCATGGCCTCCGAACGGTTGACCAACAACATACAGGACCCACCTGCGTTAAATAAGTTTAACCATTTCCATGAGCTTCGGAAGCCCCCATCACTGTCTACGCTCGGTATGCCGAGCTTCGGCGGAACTCAACCCCCATCAGATTCGCTACGCAAAGTTCTTTCGTCTCTGATATCTCGCTTGCCGCAGGAAAACCGCGACTTACTCTTGACGGTCACAGAGGTTATCAATCACACTGCCAAGAGGAGCTCAGAGACCAAGATGCCACTCAGTAACCTGTTACTCGTGCTGTGCCCCAGCTTGAGCATGAACCCGTCACTGCTGCAGGCATTATGTGAAAGTCAAGGTATCTGGAATGATATTCATCAATCCCGAGATGCCTTAGAGTTGGATGCAATTATGGGTGGAACTAGTCAACCTTCCGTTGTCCCTTCTGAAGTGGCTGCTGGGACTAATGATAGTGTTGGCACCAGTCAGTCAACTCCACTATCAAGACCATCCAGTGCAAACAGGTGCTTTACTCGCCCTCTTCCTAGCCTCCCTAATGCGGACGAATCCCACGCATCATTTGACACGGAGGAGACCTCGTCACCATCACTTTCTACGATGGATGATAGTTCGTCGGGTTCCCATTTATCACAAAGTGGTCGTCCAGTCACCCCAACATCTTTAAATTTCAAGTTAACCAACCCATACTCCCCACCTTCTCTGTCATGTTCGACGGATTCCTTATCTGTCCCCTCCATGTCATCAGGGTCACCGATGCAACTGGTCAAACCACTAACGCTTGTGGATGAATATAGTGAACAACAACAACCCCGACCCCCCCACTCCCCTGATATTGTAAAACCGATTCCCCTTCCAACCCCAACTTTGGAACCTACTCAGCCTCCCTCACAAGCACAATTACAGTTTCCTGGACCACATGACGCTGTCACCCGAAACCCACTTATGCATTACAAATCTACTCCGTCTATTTCTATCTCCTCTTCCATCTCAGCAGAAGCTCGATCAGCTTCCATGGCTAACCGTGCGCGAAGACTGAAAAAGCCATCGTTACATTTACTCTTCAAACACAATCTGCCCTCTAGTTCGTTACCTACGACACAGTCGACGGTGGTTTCTGTGTTGCAGGACGGTGATATTCGGACGTCTTACACATCCGACTCTTCCCCAGATTCTATGGTCACAGCGCAGTCGACTCGATTTAGCTACCCGCCGGTATTGAATACGGCGATCGACGAGTCATCAATTTCGCTCGCGTTAGGCATTGAAGACGACACGGAAGAACGTGCCACTTCTGTCGGATACATCACCAGAGATGACATGACGAATCCTCAGGGATCAGGGGGGTCAAACCTCCGTAATCTACCGGGAGAGTGTGGTGAAGATTCTCGCACCCAATCCCGTCACTTGGACGTTACTTTCCCGGAAGAGGAACAATCTAGCTGGACGAAGAGCGTATTAATGGCTGCAGGGGAGTCTGGATGGTGATGGGGCTTATTTTCCAATGGACGTTGTGAATCTTTTCGTCTACATACATAACGGACTCTAGCTGTCATTTGATCTGCAGGCAGGTCTCTGCATAATTCCGCGGGTTGAATAATTAGTTGGATCCTGGATGCATACCCACTTTTTTTTTGCTTCGGGCAATCATCGAGAAGTGATAAATTTGCGGATACATGACGTCAGATAAAGACTGGCTCCGAACTTCGGTGGAGTAAAATAAAAGAAGGAAAAAACGGCGGTTTCCAGAACACCTCTCCCATGGCTTCTAACTCGGCCAAAGCCTTACAAGACAAACTCTTCAGAGGTGGCGACGATTCCAGTGGTCCAGCATCAAGCGACTCTGATCCTCGGGACTATCATCTTACTATTCAAATCCCTAAGCCGACCCCGCCAAAATCAGAACCACTTCCAAAGGTCTCCAAAGCGAGTCCACGTGGCTCTGATGCGGCTCCTTCAGGTGGCGGCCCCATTCAAAAGAGCTACCGCCAACGGTTGAGCGATAGATTGGGCGCTGACTATCAAGGTGTTGAGAGATACCGTCTTCAACAAGATAATGCACGACTCCGCCATTGGAAACGATGGGGCCCATATCTCAGTGATCGGCAGTGGGTGAGCTTGGTCTAGCAGTTGCTTTCATGGGCTGATACTCATGTATTCCTTCCACAGGCGACGGTCCGAGAAGACTACTCAGAAAATGGTGACGCTTGGAATCATTTCCCTCACGAACATGCACGATCACGCGCTTATCGATGGGGCGAGGATGGTATTGGTGGTATCTCCGATAACCATCAACGACTTTGCTTTTCGCTCTCTTTGTGGAACGGCGAGGATCGTATGTTGAAGGAACGTTTTTTTGGCGTCACAGGTCATCAAGGGAATCACGGCGAGGATGTCAAGGAGCTCTACTATTATTTAGACTCAACACCTACTCACTCCTACATGAAATTTTTATACAAGTACCCGCAACGCAAATATCCATACGAAGAACTCGTGACAGAAAATATCCATCGGGATAGAAACGTGGCAGAGTACGAGGTTCTAGATTCGGACGCCTTTGAAGACGACAGGTATTGGGATGTCTTTATGGAGGCACGTGTCTCTACTTCATCTTAAGACTGTCAATCTGAATTCTATGCTGCAGTACGCAAAGGACGAAGATGACCCGCACAGTCTTTATGTGCGAATCACCACCTATAATCGTGGACCGGAGCCTGCGACGCTCCACATTATTCCCCAATTATGGTTTCGCAATACATGGTCGTGGCCCGCTGTTAAGCCTCCAATGCCGTCCCTCGCTGCATCGGTCACGGAGAACGATATTCAATACATCAAGATAAGACACCCAGCTATGGAAAAGTATTTCATGTACTGCTTACCGTCACCGCCTCCTGTCGATGCGGAAGGCATATTTGTCACTGAAGATGATGTTATTCAACCCGAACTCATGTTTACGGAGAACAATACCAACTTTCGCCGTCTTTATGGAGGAAAAAATTCGTCGGCATATGTCAAGGACGCTTTCCATGACCACATTATTCCACGGCATCGAGCTACCGCCGTGCCTGGTGGGTCAGTTTCCGAAGAAACGCTTCGTTTGCACGAATCAGTTGCGGCAGCCGCTTCACAACAATCTCATTCCGTCAACCCTGAAAAACGAGGCACAAAATCTGCGGCGCATTATATTTTTCAGAACGTCCCCGCTAATGGCGGATGTGCGGTAGTACGCATGCGATTAACTCCACAGTCTTCGTCGAAGGTCTCGAACTTGGAGGACGAAAGTGCTTTTGACGAAGTGATAGAAGAACGACGAAAAGAAGCTGACGAATTCTACAATTCGCTTGTGTTTGGCCCAATGAGCGACGACTTTAGGCAAATAATGAGGCAGGCCTTGGGTGGTATGTTGTGGACGAAACAATACTATCACTTTGTACAGAAGGAGTGGATCGAAGGCGACCCTGCACAACCACCGCCGCCCCCCGGACGTAAACACGTTCGAAATAAAGTATCTTTTCTCGATAGTAGTTATCGAACTGTATTGATCCACTCGCCAGGATTGGCGCCATATGCACATTGATGATATTCTTTCGATGCCTGACAAGTACGTACCTTTGTTACTTTTCTACCCACTGACATATTTGATTAGATGGGAATACCCTTTTTTTGCCGCTTGGGATACCGCTTTTCATTGCATACCCCTCGCCGTTGTCGACGCCGCCTTTGCTAAGAAACAATTAGACCTGTTAACTAGGGAATGGTACATGAAGCCGGATGGGCAAATCCCCGCATATGAATGGAATTTCTCGGACGTAAATCCACCCGTACATGCATGGTGAGCGCGGTCGGTGTTGACATATCCAAGCCGTTGACTTGACAAACATCAGGGCCACTTTTAGAGTTTTTAAGATAGAGCGCAAGTTGACAGGACGGGAAGATATTCCTTTTTTGGAGAGAGTTTTCCAGAAGTTACTCCTCAACTTCACATGGTCTGTGACATGCGTTCACTTGAGGCTCCAGTGATCACAGCTATCTATATAGGTGGGTAAACCGGAAGGACTCCGGGGGACACAATGTCTTTGAGGGAGGTTTCCTTGGGCTTGATAACATTGGCGTTTTCAATCGTTCCGAACCGCTACCGACAGGGGGAAATCTACGTCAGGCGGATGGCACTGCTTGGATGGCATTTTACTGTCTGAACATGTAAGTTTTGATGTAATGTGTCTTGTAGGATTTCGTTTGACGGTGCCAGGTTAAATATAGCCCTTGAACTTGCGAAGCATAACGCAGTCTACGAAGACATTGCCTCCAAATTTTTTGAAGTGTGTTAAAATTATTTGTTGAGGTTTACTTCTCTGATGTGCTTTAGCACTTCATCTTTATCGCCGATGCCATGACATACATGTCAGGGGAAAATGAGCTAAGCCTATGGAGTGAGGAAGACGGGATGTACTACGATGTCATTCAGTTTGGACCCGGGAACTCGATCCAGTTACCTGTGCGCAGTCTTGTTGGTCTCATACCCCTCTATGCGACCCTCGTTCTTGAGCCTGCCGTGCTCCGTCGGTTCCCAGGTTTCAAAAAGCGCATGGAGTGGTTTATCGACCACAGACCGGAGGTCTCGGCCCGGAACATGGCGAATATGAAAGGTAGTGTATGAGTTCGCACCCCACTTTTTGTTATCTCAGTCTTTGTAGTCAGTGGCAAGGGCGAGCGACGTCTGCTCGCGCTTGCCAGCAAGGATAGGCTCGTCCGCATTCTAGAGAAGATGTTGGATGAGAATGAGTTCTTGAGTGAATACGGTATCCGATCGTATGTCAGTCGCGAATACTCTTGCCAATATCTCACGGAGCACTTTTAGTCTGTCGAAATTGCATAAGGATAATCCTTGGGGGATGAATGTTCACGGAGAGTGGCATGAAGTTAGGTACTGGCCAGGAGACTCTCACTCCGGGATGTTTGGTGGGAACTCTAATTGGCGCGGACCAATCTGTGAGGTTATCATCATATCCTGATGTAAAATCTCACCGTCTACCCAGGGCTCGCCGTTAATTTCCTTCTCATCGAAAGTCTTCAAAGATTTTACCAGTACTATGGAGATGACCTTCAAGTCGAATGCCCTACTGGCAGCGGCGAATATATGAACCTCGTCGAAGTTGCGGAAGAAATCCAGCATCGAATCATTCATATTTTCGGGCGCGATGTCGGGGGAAAAAGGGCCACTAATGGTGGTAATCCGAAGTTGGACAGCGATCCACACTTTCGTGATTATGTCTGGTTTTACGAAGTAAGGCCATTCCTCTCCACATGATTACTAATAATCGCACCATACCAGTTTTTCCATGCAGACAGCGGTCGAGGGCTCGGAGCATCACATCAGACTGGTTGGTGAGGATACTGTATATGGGGAATTGTACTTTTTTATTTATCAGTTCATCTTTCCCCAGGTCGGGCCTGGTTGCCTACCATATTTTGCAGAGCGGAGCAACATGCCGGCTACCAAGAACTCCACGGAGTAGGTTTTTCCTATGCATCGTCTTATTTTTTTCTGACCCGGTCTTAGCACCCCGGAGCTTAGTGAACCACTACTTTGACGTATGCATCGCCAGATTGTCTTTTCTGTTCAACCTTGTTCACGCGATGACAGGAAACCATTGACGGGCACTCAGAGTACGGCGATGATGCTCGTTCTTTGCACAGTGCCATGAGCTTCATGGACATACATAGTACCCTGGGGGACTTGTCACCTGATGCATTGTAAAGTTAGAGTTACAAATGTAAGATTAGACTTAGACCTAGATTGCAGTCCTTGCTCGAGCAAACATTCATTGGGTGACCAATAATCATAATATAACAAGACCAGTAGCAAATGAGTGCAGTGTTCTATCAAAGTTATACATGGTCGATGTTCCTCCATATTGTAGATATAGTGCCTGGCCAAAGGCGTCAAAGAATTCAAGGGAGCGAAGTGACATAAAGTGATCGAGGGTCTCAACTGCGGATAGAGTCGGTAATAGTGAGATCAGAAATAAGGAAGAGTGAGGATGTAAGAATAATTGTGAATGAAAGACGAACACGGTAGAGATAACAAAAGGTGAAAGCAGGTAATGTGTACTTCACGCAAAACCTAGGTGACGTAGAGTGTGACTTGTCCGCCAGGGCGGAACGACTCAAAAGCCATTTGCACATCTTCAGTAGACCCAAGGGATATCAAATCACCGTCTTCGTCCTTATATTTCACCCTCAGGGGGGTGTCGTCCCGACGTGGACCGCAGAGTCGAATCTTCCTACCTACTTTATCCACGAGCTCATTGAATTCAGTGAATCGAGGGACTTGGATAACAAAGATGTCATCCTGGAAATGAACCTTAACTTTCACAGAAGGAGAGTGACCGTTATTCAGGGCCATGTTCTCGAACATTTGGGACCTTGATGGTCGGAGCGCTGATCCTGCCAGGGACGATTCACTAGAACCAAAAGGAGTTATCGGCGAGGAGCTATTTGGGGATTCCTCCGATGAGCCACGAGTAGATTGACTTGAGCCGCTACCCCTCTTATTTTCCGCCGTCGAGCTCTGCGATCGATGCGTCCAAGTGGTTCCAGGAACGGGAGGTGCAGATGATTGTGGAACATATGCACTGGGTTGACTTGCGCTCCGTGATCGACTAAGTGGCGTAGCAACGTGCATACCATTAACGGCAATGGACGTATCTGGTTGTTCATATGAACCATTGAGCTTGCGGGAGCTAATCTGTGAATGTAAGGGAATTCGAGGAGGTCGAGACCCAGCACCAAAGCCAGCATCCGTTGCGCTTGTGGTGGAGCTCATACGCGAGACTTGTGGGCGGTAAGAGGGCGCAATCGGCCCAACAGCACTGGGGAACGGCTGAGCACCATTCATAGATCTCCACTGGGTGTGGATATAACCATTGACATCTTCTGTTCGAGCACGGGGTGGATCATAGCCGGAAGAGTCGCGGTCAGGTTGAAGAGTTTGACCAGTTAGGCGGTACGTGCCAATAGGCGTACCCCGCCCTGACGAGGGAATACTCGATGGTGGATAGTCTTCATACTCGTCATCTAGATCAAGCTCGAATCCATCTGCAGAAATATGTCCATGATGACCTGCGCTATGATGTCCACCGCTCGAATACGATCCAGAAGATGATGCCACTGAAAATTGTTCCCCGCTGGAATAAGGAATCGCTCGATGGCGACCGCTAGCTGGGTGTGGCGGAAGACTGTTGACATATTGTGAGTGCGACATCGAAGATGATGCCCTGTCATGAGTGTAGGGAAGTGGGGACCGCTGAGTAGACGAAGGAGGAACGGAGGTGTGGCTATTGTGCGCGACAAATTGCGAAATGTTCCGATCTGAAACCCTTCGACTTGCCACTTCTCTGATTAGCCTGTTAATCTGAGTCTCCCATTGTTTCAGCTGCTCCTCCGAACGACAGCGAAGTGTGAAGTACTCCAGGTCGTCATCACCTCTCCACCATACAGCGAGAGAGTATGGAATAACAGTGGATGAGCCTTGGAGCAATGTCAATTGCGTGCTATGGAATACAACATTCGAATACATACCAGCCGAGTTTCTTGGAGAACTTGGTATAGCTTGTGTAACATTATTTAAGAAGATACGGCCCTTCAGAAGAAGGGGTGTATCCTTCTTCTTGTTCGGAACACCGGGAGCAGGTGCAATAGAAGGAGAGGGTTGCTTCTTCAGGATTGAATTATTTTTGCCTGCCCTTTTACTGCTCGGTGGTGGCTGGAGCGCCTCCTTGCAGCATAAGATAATCTTCTCGAATAGAAAGACATGGTACTCTCGGTCAACTTCTGATTTTGTGACGGTGAAAATATCATCGAGGAGGAGGTTACCAAAGTTGGACAAATGATGACCCTTCCAGTCTTTAACGCGGCCTTCCAGATTCCGTACAGTTTGATTATTCTCAGCACGACGCTGTGCCTCGTTAATCTTGTCTGTTATCCGCTTTGCGGCAGCAGAACCAGCTTGAAGTTCCTCATAGAATGGATAATCAATAATAGTGGATGCTTTGACTAACGACTACAAATGAAAGTGGTAAGGCGGAACTCTACCGAAAGAAATCGCTCACATCGAGAAGTAGTGGGTACTTGCATATTCGCTGAACAGGTTTGATCAAAAACGCAGGGAGCTCTGATTTAGCGTTGATCAAATTATTGTGTACCTGGAAGCGAAGAGAAATTTCAGAGGATGTAACCGATGCCGACCGTTGCCACACCAACCAGGATCACATGGAAACCAAGTTGGCGAGAAGGCGACAAAGTAAAGAAATACACGCACCGACAAGTTTTGCTCCTCTTTAATCATTATCTCGGCTGCATTGGTGTAGTTAGCGCAGTAAGGTTCATAGACCGCGAACTCTTCTTCCTATTTGTCCCAGATAGTACATAAGGTCGTAAAATGACAGACAATGAAAAGACCGCATTAAGTACGAGTTACGTACGGAACAATTGAACTCACATTCTCGAGGAAGTGCAGGCCCCAACGCTGGTCTTTCCAAGGTAGTTCGGCAGTGCTCTCAAGACGAATAAGAAACTTTCTCTGAAAGTTTAACAACTTGTTGAGACCGGGGAAAAGTAAATGAATGGTATCCTGGTCTATGGTGTTGCTGTGCGACAATGCCGTCGCGTATTTCTAGTTCGGGTCAGCAAAGGTCTGCTGAACAAGACGTGCGTCTAACCTGCATAACCTCCAGATCTTGCACATATTTGCGTTCGGTTTCTACCATCTCCCGGATGATATTGTTGCGGGCTACGTCTTGTGCATTCGAAGGTATAGTAGCGTTTATCGGATGATTTACAAGTGAATCTATTGACTCTTGGGACACGAGGGGAGGGGGTGATGTTGGAGCCGGCTCGAAGATATCGGGGGGTAAGAGGTCAACAAGGGTAGTCACAGTGCTAACGACCTTGGATTTGTCAAGTGAATGTATTAAGAAAAACGACTAAGACTGCATACCTTGACCAAGCCGTCGGTAGAATGGCGATCCCACAAATCGGATACTGTGAACCTTTCGCAATTGTCTATTTCCGACAGCCTCATTGCGAACTTTGCAATGGCGCGTTTCTTCTCCTTTTCGTTGGAGAGGTCAAAGGTTGCGGGATCAGTACTTATCTCGGCGATAGGACGAGTCGGGGGAGGGAGGAGGTTGAAGAGAAAGCAGAGGGGAATGCCGAGGGTGAAGCAATCCCAGAGTTGTGTGACTGGATCGGTGGACTGACGAAGGTCGCCGTTGGGAGAAGAGAGGATGAAGAAATCGGAGAAATTTGGGATGCGCATGAGACGGCCACGCAAGGAGGAACATTGCTGGTAGAGAGAAGTGGAGGCGGAGGCGGCCTTGTTGAGGATGTTGTTGTTAGCGACTGGAGTTTCGATGACGAGGCCAGGATTTGAGACAATCGATTTTTTACGGCCGGCGACGTTGGCCATGATGGAAAGGCGCGATGAGTATCTGACTGGCGTTGGACGGGAAAGTGTTGGTCCATAGATTCACTTTTAGACTCCGATGATATGTACAAACAAGACATAACAATATTGTTGAAGCCTAACATGCGACTGCCGAGGTGCCGCAGATGAAAACTTCAAGGTCCGCTTGCAGGACTCCAACCACTGTCACGTCCCCCGTGACTTCTTTTTTTTTTTCTTCCGCTCTCTTAGATACATCAAAACCAGTCCTGGCCAAGACCCATGGCACCAGCTCGCTCTGCCAGACGCGCTCACACTCAGAATGCACCCCCGCCCGCAACCGACGCTCAGAACCCCGCCCTCTTTCTGGAGCCCATGATGGGCACACCGCTCACAATCTACGTTGAGAAGGACGTCGACGACAGGGATGACCTCGTAGAGCTCATCACCGTAGGTGCCCGTCCAGCCTCATCCATCATCCACATCCATCGCTTACCTCACAGAAACACGGCGGCGCCGTCTCTCCTAGTTACAGCGGCACTCCTTATATTTTGGGCGAGTATCCATCGATCTCTCGTCCGCACCAACAACGCTCATCAACACATCAGTCGACCCCCACAAGGAGTCCGGTCAGAACTTATTCCGTCAGTATGCCGGCAAGAAAGGCAAAATTGTCCTCCACGCCCGCTGGGTCCACGAGTGTGTTCGTGCTGGCACACTCCAAACTTTTCAAAATAACTGGGCTGGGTGCAAAGTCACTGGTACCGAAAAGTAGTAGCCTTCTTGTACACTTATTGTTACCCTCAGTTTACTCTTCTCTTAGAGTCGACCCCCCTGCTATCGTCCCCTCTCAACAGAACGATCCTGCACCGGTATCTTCCTTGGCCCCCATTCCCTCTCATCCACAGGCGCTGTCTTCTATGCCCCCAGCAGACACCCTTGTGCATCCCCCACCCCAGAGTTCGTATGGTTACCCTGTTTATGCGCACCCAATGCATCCTCCCCCGCGTGGTATGCAGGCCGCCACTGCAGCTCCACCCCAGTCGTGGCAAGCTCCCAACGCCATTGCGCCACAACAGACCCACATAGGCCCTCCTCCTCAGCCCCCTTCGGGAATACTTCCTCGTCCTCCACAGCCCTACCGGGATGGGTCCTGGGTCACTGGTTTTGACCAATCCCCGCCTCATATGGTAGCAGGACCGAGTGGTCCACCCTACGGTTACAGGTATCGAGACGAACAATCAGATTGGGCAACTGCACCTCCAAACGAGTACCCCTACGATCCTGCGACGGTCAGTTTAGCAACCGGCTTCACTCTAGTTTCGACGTTTGACATGTTTGTACAGTATGAGCCCTCATATGACCAAGCTCCTCCTTACATCCACGATCCTGGGCCTTCGACTACCGGTTCACCTAATGCACCTGTTGAACACGCTGCTGGAGAAAAATCTCGCGGCCGAAAACGGACTCGGAATCAGGCAAATTTACATCACATCTGCTTAGTCGTATAATCTAAATTCTCGGTAGGGCACACCTGCTGCGCCGCCCTCTACACTTGTCCTGAATCGGAGGAACCCCGCTGCTCGTTCTCCTACGCCACCAAACCGTGTTATCAAGAGTACATATGGCGGGAATCTGTTCACTTCTGATGATGTGTTGTATCTAAAGCGATACATTGATTATTGCCAGGAGCAGGGTCTCGTACTCAGGTCTGTGTTCCACACAAACCGCTGCTACCGAATGATAAAACTGTTCTCAGCCTGAGAGAAATATGCGAGAGGATAGCCGTCAAGGTCTGTAGGATTATCTGGCGCATTAACAAAAACACTGAGAATTTATTATTTAGGCTCCGCATCATACGTGAATATTCCATTCGATTTATTACTTTCATTCCGCTAATTGACTCTCCACAGATTCTATTCCTGGCGCCGGTACTGCAACAAACATCAGATCAGACTCGGCGGGTATTCGATGGACCTAGGTGATACAGCAACCCACCGGGATGAGGGGGAGCAGGAGCAGAACGAGGCCGATCAACTCCGAGTCAGTGCTGGCCCTGGGATCATCGCGGCGGCACAGCAGCGACTACAACAAGAGGGTGATCGACCCCGTAATCGATCCCCAACCCCCCCGAGGGCATTATTTAGGAGTACTACTGGTAAAGGAGTTGCATTCACAGAGCAAGATGTGACATTTTTGGTTCGATTCATGGAATACAGAAAGTGAGTGGTGCTTGAAAGACAATATTCAGATCGTACTATCCTTCACTTTCATTGCAGGTCTCAGGATCGCTTTGATATGGTAGCATTTTGGAAAGACGTAGCTACAAAGGTTGTTCGCTCATTATCATCGACCTCTTTGTTTATAATCTTTCCACAGGCGCCACATCATTCTCGTGCATCTTGGATGAAGTTTTGGCGCCGACACAAACATGAGCTGAACAGGACTGAAACGGATGATCCTTTACCACAACCGCCGGAAAAAAAGATGCGGTATTCCCGCTCAGATGATATACTCCTTGCCAAATATTTTTTCACCAAGCCCGAAGGCACATCGGATAAAATATTCCAAGCGTTCGGGCGATTGGTATGCATTACTTACGTTCCAATGGTGGTCTGTTAGTGAGTGGCTTTATTGTAGCATCCTCATCATCCATGGAAAGGGTGGCAAGAACATCACCGGATACACAAAGCAAAAATTGATCATCTTATTCAAAGACTGAGTAGTGGAGAGAATATAGATGTCGATGATAATGCAGCGGATTCGGAGGTTTGAGAATGTCTGTATGGTTTACTATCGTACGCGTGATTATTTTATCGTACACTCATTCCCATCTGCCCTAATTCGTAATATATTTGCTGAATAACTTGAGCTTTTGCGTTATCTTAATTTGTCGGCAATCCTCCGTCGCAATCCGATCGCGATCAGACCCGTTGAATTTATCAAGATTGTCGACATGGCAGAGTACATGACAAAAGACCAAATAGATAAAGTCAGTAGAAAGTCATACTGTCTCTGCTCATTTCTCAGCATATCAATCAGTTCTACAGGGAGGGGTGAGTGAGTACGAGTTCGCTTCTCCGTATAGCTCAACCAAGGTCGAAAGTTACATATGTATCCCGAACTTCTTGTCGAAAAACCAGATCTCATCTCTTCTTCAACGCTCGAAATATCTACTGGCTCAATTCAACCCGGAAGACCACCCACTCGTGAGTGCCAGGCCGTCATTACCTGGAACGTGAATAAGAATGATCGTGCTTCTTCCACTGGTCAGACAAAGTTTACGACATCTGATAAGAACCATGTTGGCGATGAATATTTTCTTAACTCGGGTGATAAGATCCACTACTTCCTGGAAGAAGATGCCGTGGACGAGAACGGTCGGCTCACTAGAGATAAAACCGAGGCAGTAAACAAGATCGGACACGGTGAATACCTGCCTATTAAGAATCCGAAAACTATTTTTTCTTACGGGACTGAAATGTTGAAGCATTGCACGTACTTGATCCGGTCTTCCGGGGGATAACATTGGAGAATGATAACTTGAGGGCCGTAGTGAGGGATCTCAAATTTCATCATAATCCTGTCGGTGAGAAGCACGAAGCTCTTCGAGTTACTCCACTTTTATATTCGTTCTCTTCCAGTGCTCCAATCGATGGTCATCTTCAAACAACCAGAGATCGGTGGCGCTGGTAAGTAGTTTTGTATCTCTAGCGTGTTACCATCCTTTTACAAATTTTACAGTTCCTGAACACATGGACTCGTGAGTCGTTACTGCTCAGTCAAGATGTCTATTTAGCTGTACTCTCACGCACACTATACGTTATCCAAAGAACATTTCTTGTGCGTGACTTTGCTCTCGCGGTCCTAGCCCTGGATTCCTTTTAGCCTGACGACTGTTTCAGTATACTTCCCCTCCTACTGCTCTCGGGTTCTGGATACCACTCGAAAAATGCACATCATCCAATGGGGCTCTTTCATTCTTGCCAGGATCACATCTTACCACACCAATCACCAAACGCTTCGTACGCAAGCCCGAAGGTGGAACTGGATTTGAGGAAGTCTTCCCACCTGTTCTGTCCGATCTGAATGGAAATACTACACGCGAGGGTGGGGGCTATGTGCTGCAAACTTGCGAACCAGGTCAGTTCCCTCATCCGTTTACTGAATCTTACTTGAAGAAAATACCGTAGGAGACCTAGTTCTGATTCACGGCAGTGTATTGCACAAGTCTGAGCGAAATATGGGTTACCAGACTCGTTACGCGTACACATTCCACATGATTGATAGCCCACCATATGCTCTTTACGATGAGAAGAACTGGCTCCAACCAACGCAGTCGATGCCGTTCACAAAGATCCTCGAGTCCCCTAATGAGATTCCTGATGAAACGCCTAGAATGTAATAAAGCAGTGGGATCATATTCCGTAAACAAGCGTTGTTACAATATCGTTACTACCTCTACTTGGGCAAACTCCTTTACCCTCTCTGGTGTTAAATTGTAAAGTTCGTCAATTAGTGCAGGCAAGAACGTTCCAGACCCTAGTACGTCGGAGCGCACCGCTGCCAGTTCCCCTGCAACGGTGAGCGCCAAAATGCTATGTTGAAAGGTAAGCTCAAGTATCTGGAAGTTTAGCGATCTCACCCTCCGGCTGCCGCCATCAGCATGTCACCTTTCACGAGTTTGGCTCCCTCATCACGATTTTTTGCCAACTCCCAAGCTCCAGCACAAAACGTTGCTATACATGTACCTACCAGACATCCAGAACCAGTGATGTCGCCGAGTAGCCTGTGCCCGTTTGTGAGTTTGACAATAGTCATTCCGTCTGACACCCAGTCAGTGGTTCCGGTGAGAGCAATAACGCATCCTAACGGCTTATCAGCCACGTTGATGCGTAGTTTTTGCTAAACTCACGTTCTCTTCTTGCCAGGTCCCTGACAAATTTAGCAGGATTAGAAAACCCAACACCGATGCTATCAACACCCTTGGCTTGCACCTCGAATAAAGCCGATTAGATTACATACTCGACTGCACGCTAATTAACTCCAAACGTACCTCCTCTGAATCAGCGAGCGCAGCGAGCTCCCCCGCATTACCTTTGATAATGCTGGCTTGCCAAGCGTTTAGTAATTCGGTGGCTATCTTCCGACGGAAGCCCGTTGCCCCTACACCAACCGGATCGAAAACAATCGGTTTCTTTGCGTCATTCGCGAACTTTCCAGCGCCTAGCATACTTTCACTGTCCTTCACTGTGCCGAAATTGACTAGCAGCGCGCCAAGAACGCGGCTCAAGTCATGCATCTCTTCTGGCGCAGAGGACATGATTGGACTTGCGCCTAGCGCCAGGGTGGCGTTAGCAGATTGGTTTGCTACGACGTTATTTGTGATCTGCAGGAAGTGAGGTGGGAACACGAAGTTGGACAAGGATAATCTACTTGCCTGATGAATGAGTGGTTTGGTTGACTTTACAACGCGTAATAGCTCAGCAACCCCATCCGTAATAGTATCGGCGGTATAAGTCGAGGATACGTTGCCTAACTGTTTGGTTAGGCTCGACCAAGATTGATACAACTGCTTGAGATTTCTAGCGGATTTAGAAGGCTCAGAGGATGCCATTATTTCAGAAACTACTGCAACACCATCCAGTCCATGGCCTGTAGTCGACACGCATCCATGCAAGGTTCTTAAAATGTTATCGGACTTAATGCCTCCTGATAATCGTTTCATATTAGTTTGTTTCAGTTTGAAAGTATATTACATAGTCGTACCGATTGCAACTGCTTTTACGGATGTACCGTCTAGAGCTGCTAACAGAGTCCCGATTGCTCGTACACCAAGAACGGGGCTTGTAAGCTGTTTTGTGTTGGTCGCCCAAACTGCTCCGATGCCAACATAGTCTGCACCGTCTTCTACGGCTTTCTTGACGTGATCTATGTTGTTGCATGATACACCTATAATTTTCTCTGGAGGAAGGAGACCTCTTGCCACACGAACTGGCATATCCGTTTGTCCGAGATGCACGCCGTCGGCATCGATGGCGAGGGCAATATCGACACGATCGTTTATAACAATGGGGACTCCATACTCTTTGCAGATATTTTTACTTTCCTCGGCGATGGACAGGAACTAGCGCAATGTATGTCGGGCGGTTATATTGGGTGTAGTGTGACGGTGGCAAAACGTACATCAGCTGTATCTGCTTTCTTCTCTCGGATTTGCACGACAGTCACTCCCCCTTCTAAAGCCTAGTTGAAAATCAACAACCTATTTTTATTCTGGGAGGGCAGGCGTGAAATCACTTCTCTGAGAGAGTCATGGTATCTCTGTCCCAGGGAAAATATAAATCGAGACAAGAGACTAGAGTGTTGGTGCCATACCATTCCATTCGGGAGTAGCTCCCGCCCAGTGACCAAGTAGAGAGAGTAATCAGTTAGCTTCCTCATCGTCGAGGAGGCGAACTCTCAGGGTGGCACAGCATTTCAAAGCTTATATAAGCCATTATCTCCTGTCTTCAAACAAATGAATATATTTCTAATATTATTTGATATGGCTGATGGCACGTGAGAACACCTAAGAGCTATTCATGGCTTATGTCAGGAGTGTGGCTTTCTGCTTTCTTCAAGGAGATTTTCAGAGAAAAGTGGATAAAACCCAAGACAAAGTGGTTAGTAACTTCAAAAGGATATGATAGATAAAACACCTGTCATTGAGCCCAGTTCTCAACCTTGTAGTGCTATCAAAGATTGCAGCTAAAGGCTTTAGCAACCAGCAAACACACAGCATTGAATTTATGAAGTCAGATAGTAGGAACTCAATCGAGAAATAAATTTGGCAAGGCTTAATGATTGCAAGCATACCAAGATAGATCTAGCACTTCACTATGATATGGATTTTACCCAAGCAACTATAGAGAGGCAAGAATTACCTACTTTTATACTTCAAATTTCATAGTCTTCTTTAGCACCCACATGATGAGAAAAAATAGAATTAATCAAGGAATATATACATACATAGAATATAGTATGTAAGAAAATAACATTGTGTCAAGTATCAGGTCTAACGATATTCCGCTCTTGCTCTGAAGTCAGAGGGAGATGAAGTAGGTGGACTTGGGTCGGAGGTTGGTCGGACGGACTTGGCTTCAGCTACTCGGATGGAGAGCTGCGCCCTTATGCAATTGTGTCCTGTATTTCAGAGGACGAAGGTAGTGAGAGGTCAGACACTTAGTTGGGGAGGAGTCCAAGCTAAGACTTGAGGGGAGCAGGAGAGAATAGTGGGGAACTTAGTTGATATTCGAACTGAGGAGAAGTCCTCAGCAAACTATGGTATTTATACAGGAGTAGGCTGAAACAGTGGCAACGAGTGTTGGTAACTGACTCATGAAACAGGAGTGGAAGTGTCAGAGTGAAACAGGAATGGAGGTGTCAGGGTTGACACTGGAATGGAGATGTCAAGATGAAACTAGGGTAGAAGATGTCAAGATGAAATGTGTAAGAAACTAGAACGTAACGCTAGGTCAGAGCGGAGTAAATGAGACGGAGTAAACTTAAGTAATGAAAAGGTATAAAGAGCGGAGTAATATGTTGGAATAAAGGTGGAGTAATGTCAGGATTGTCATGCCTATGACAGTATCCCCCCTTTAGGGCTGGAACCCTTGATGGCCCAATAAGACCCTAAAAGATAAGACATGTGGTAGAGCGGAGTTTGTGATATCCACAGTAGTCCAGTAAAATATAAAAGGCAGAAGAAGCATGTTTTACAACTTAACTTTGAACCATCATCATCTTCGATCAACATCATGTCCAACAACTGTGACTAGAAGAATGTGCCTGAGGAAGAATTGCTTACCGACTCCGACGATGATGTCGTGACCATGGCGGCCAAGAAGGGCGAGCAGCAGTGATGCGAGGTGGAGCAGAAGAGAAAGGTGGAGGAGGCCAAAGTGCAGAAGAAGCATGAGAAAGAGGTGAGTCCCTTAGTGATTGCTGCGTGAATGATTACTGATAATGGTATTAGGCCCGCTGTCTGGAGGAGGAGCAGAAGAAATGCACAGAGGAAGAGCAGAGAAAGTGCATGGAGGAGCAGCATCAACGAGTGGCGGAGGTGGCATGACAGGCAGAGGCCACTAAGAAACGAGTGGAGGAGGTTGTGGTGGCGCAGGGAAGTGGCGTGGAGGCACGGGCGCCATGTGCTCAATGCCAGGGTATGGGAAAGGCAGCGGATTGTCGACCAAGCAACAAGTGGAGGGCACGGGTGTGTCAATCATGTCAGCTGGCACAGAAGACTTGCTCGTGGACTCTGTCCAAGACGATGGTGGCGATGGGCCAGAAACGGGGGTGGAGGAAAATCGGGACAAGGGCAAGAAGCAGGCAAGGGCGTTGGCAGAGACAGACGAAGAAGGGGATGTTGAGATGGACTATGACGGCGAGGATGAAGATGAGCAGGACGCCTTTGGAATGCTAACTGAGGCGATCTCACAATGGGGTGAAGAGTCGAAGAAAGCCTGGGAGGTGGTGGAGAAAAGGCTCCATCTAGAGGAGCGGAGGTTCAAGTTGGAAAAGAGGAGGACTGAGGCAGAGGAGAAGTTGGTGGAGATCCAGACAGACATCTGCGAGATGGTCTGGCACTGGATCCATTTGGTCAGAGTACTGGATTCGGAGAAGTGGGAGATAGGATCCAAGGAGTGGGTGGAAGAGATTCACGAGTATGAGCGACGGATGGGTTTCC